>JAVMSB010000271.1:0-44243 GCA_031761475.1 Penicillium pancosmium | reverse complement strand
CCCCTCCCCCCAATAATGTTAGGGACCGTCTCAGGGACTCGTGTCTCCATGCATGCCCCAGGTCTGGTGCAAGGATGACCCCGCAGCCAACGGTGTAGGGAATGATCGACGGACTTTGAGATAGCAGGTTGATACAGATATGTTTGAAACTTGACCTTGGAGATTCGAGCATGCAAACGGGGAAACAAGCCGTGTCAGATACACAATGCCGCGGGAATCCGCGTATTGTGGCTTTGCACAGCCTTAAGAGACCCTTTTTTGGGGGAATGCAAGACGGGAAGCAAATGGAGCTAAGGTGAGGTATAGCGCTGCAGTAGGGGCAAATCAAAAGTGAAGAGACAGCAGAGCAATCAATCATGCAATGTTGGCTGGGGAGCTGTAAATACATATGAGTATGCTAAGAGAGTGCTTAGAGGGAAGGTACCACTGGTACGTACAGTCCCGAAAGTGGAAACTGCAAGGGTTTTTCTATTTGGGGAACGCCAGCCCTATTCACAGTAGTATAAGCATATCATATACCATAAAGTGTACAACTGTCTATATTGAATACCAGTGATGTTCCTAGCAATTAAATATAGTTAAATTAATATCTCAATACCTCTTATATACTCTAATTCGTACTAAAGTGAATGCATCATTGATGTTGGTACTCTACACTGATGGTAAAAGCGGCAGGCGGCCCCTGCCGCTTTTGCGATGATCGACGGCGTATTGTACGGTAAAGACCGATTCTTTCGTCTTCGTCTTCGCCTTTGGTGGCTCTCAACTTCAAGGTCACTTTTCACTTTTCCCCTTCTCGTATCATCTTTACCCTTCCTTTCTCTACCTGCTCCCCCTCTCTCCCCCCACTCCCCTTCCTTCCTTTCCATTTTTCCTACTCTCTCTATTCCTCTTCTTCCCTCATCCTGACCTGGGATAATTCCCTTTTTTTCCTATTTCGTCTCTCCGCTCCCTGCCTGGTCCCGGTCCTTGGCCTCATCCCGCCAAGCTGACTCGGACCTGGGTTTCGGGCTCCCTCGTCCATGCCACGCTCATCTGCCGCGAGTAGGAAGAACCAGAGCAATCGGCACGACAATGGCCTCGTCGGTCCCGGCAAGAAAGTGACCAAGCAGAAATCCTCCGGCCATCTGAACGGCTCGCCCAGCAACGGCTCTGCCCCCGGCTCGGCCACCGTTCCCATCGATCTGTCCGCCACCCGTTCGACCAGTGATACCGCGATCACCTCGCCAACACTTGTGACAAAAGGGCCGGATGATGCCAACGCAGATGGCAATGTGCGTGGGATGTTAAATGGACACAGCAGAGGTGGAGACATGGATTGCAGCCTGACCAACGGTGCCTCGTCGCAAAACGGCGGCATCGCCGGCTCGGCTTCTCGCAATGGCGTCTCCAAACGATCGGGTTCAAGCTCGTCAATCAATCCGCTTCAGTTCGCGTCCACCATCCTCAAGTCGTGCCCCATGTACGACACCATCGCCATCTTGATTTTTCTGCTTCAACTCCCACCAATGGTCTTAACCCTCGTCCAATTCTTGTTCGCCTCCCTCACCTTCATGCCCCCGAGTGGTGCCGCCGCCGGTTCTCTGTCGTCGAATTTCGATATCTTTCAAGGCCCTGCCGGAACCCCCTCCCTGGGGACAATGATCGCCATGGATGGCTTCTGCGTTCTTTTCTGGGGCCTCTTTATGTGGAACTGGGCTCAAAACTTTGCAATTGATCTAGCCCACGTTCAAGTCGCCATCACCCTTGGCGGCGGAGGCTCTGGGAAGAACGGCGGGGTCAATGGCCTGTGTGTGGGGATTGTTCTGCTTCTTCACATCGTGCGCAGCAAAGGCATACAGGAATTCGTGATAGGCCACCTCGCATCTGCCAAACTCGTCAGCCCTGATATTCTTTCTCAATTTTCAAATCTTTTACCCGCCGAATTCCGACGTTCCGCATCACAATCATCTCCGAGTTGGCTAAGGAGCCTTCTCGCTGTTCATATATTAGCACAGGCTGGAACTGCGATGGCGAGACGGGCCATGGCTAAGAATCGGTCCCCTGCCCCACAGAAGGGTGGGAAACGTGGGGATACTGAGGCCTCCGCCGGATCGCAAGCCCAGCATGATTCAGCTCTAGAGTCGGCTGCCAGTCTTTCATCTTCTCTTGTCGGACCCGATGGTCAATTTCTCAAGGATGGAAAGGATCGGCTTACTTCAGCTAAAAAACGCAGGAGACAAGCTAATCAAGTTCGAAGCCGTCAACCATTCTGGGCTGCCCTCGCTAGCACCAAGGTCACCGTCATGCGGGAGTACGAACACTCGCGAGCGTCTTCGAAAACCACCCGCGGTCTCACAATGACTGAGGACGATCTCCAAGGCGTCTCTCTTGATGATGGATTAGTATGGATTACAGATGTGGACAGTGCTACGATAAAGTTCGCTGCTGGTGATCTCGTCGATGATACCGCAGTGTCAAGCTCTTGTGGAAATGGTCAATTGGATGGCGATATGGAACCGTTTTATGTGTGCGTCAATGGGGCGCTTTGGGCAACTGCTACGATTTGCAAGGTCTCGGAATCCTCCAATGGCCCGAGTATGGTTCAATGGCGGGGCGAGATCTCCGGACTTGCTCCCAATTGTGCATATACTTGCTCTTTTGTCCGCAGCGATACCGACGAGGAAATATGTGTCATGAGCGTCAAAACTCCTACGGCGGCTGACGCAGAGCAAGGTGAGTTTACTCGGCATGATTCTCCTATAATTAACCAAAGTCTAACAAATATAGTAGCTGTTTCTGTAGTTCCCGCGCCTCCGCAGCCGCCTTACCGACCCTCATCCCCGACGACAACGCTCAAAAACTCCATCATCAATGCCGAAGCCAAATTAAACGAAAAGCGCTCCCGACTCAAGAAAACCAAGAACGACCACAAGCTTCTCATCTCTAAAATTCGGAAGGAACTGGACAATTTTAACAACCGTCTTCAGAGTGGAACGGACGAAAATCGCCAAAAGCAGCGTTCGCTCCAACTCGAACGAAACATTCGACAAACGGAAGAGGCAACCTCGGCCTTGGAGGTGCAGTTGGATAATATGGAAAATGTTCCCGAAGAAGAACTCGAAGAGTGGTCTACACACAAGACCGAATTTGAGCGACAACTGGACCGATTCAACGCGACAAAGGAAGAACTCACTGAGGCTCGTCTTGCGGCCGCTCAACAGGTGTCGTCTATGGAGCAAGAGCTCAACTTGGTCATTCAGAAACGCGAGCGTCTCCAAGGCCGTCGTACCCGAGTTAACGAACAGTACGAGCGCATAATCTCCGCCAACGCGCAGGGACTCAATGAAAGAGAACGTCGTGCGGCCGAACAATTTGCCCGGGAACAAGATCATGCCAAATTAGAGCTCAATTTCCAGGAACAGTTCGGCAGCATCAGTCAATCTGTTCAGGACTTCCAGCTACGCACCAGTCAGCTTTGGCAGCAAGCCTCCGCTATCGAACAAACGATTCAGCAGCAACAGCAGCAGATGCTCCTGGACTCTGGCCCCCTCACTCCCGAGGGCAATCTTCCAGGCACGAATCCTTTGCCCGAAACTCACAGTTCGTCTTTGAACTTGTCGACTACTTCCGCTCCGAATGGCCGGGCGTTACTAGCCCTCAGCTTCCCTCCAGCCAAGTCCAGCCCTCTGCATAGCTCGTCTCCCGTCCACGCCAACTCGTCAAATCCAACCAGCCCAACGTACGATGCCTTCATGCCCCATTTCCCGACCTCTTCGCCTGGCAATGGTGCCTCCTACTTCGCTTCCGATACCCACCGAGATCGTTCGTTCTCTAACCGCTCAACCCGTAGCAGCCAGTATGGCTCCGAGTATTTCGATGCCCAGCGGATGCCTCCCCTCCAGCTCGAGCTGGCCGAACTGCTTTCTGAAAAACAACGGTCTGGGTCGAATGAAAATGGCTTTCTTCAGGGCGGTCGCCCTTCTTTAAGTCCTTTTCAGCGAGCTGCGAGCCGAGGCAGTGGGGCTGATAGCGGGAGCGGTGGTACCAGAAGTGGAAGTGGCAGCCCAGGGTCGGCTCGAGATTGAGACATTTCACATATATCAAACAGCCGTTGGGTGCTGACAATTCCTTTGTCTTGCCCTTGACTGATTGGTTGATATCTCGGTTTTGTGCGTCTTCTAAATAAATGGCTTGTCTGGTCTTTGCGCCTGTGCTTCCCCATCCATCTGGTTGGATCATCGTTCGCCTTTCGTGATTTACCCATTCTTCGTTCACATATTTGTCCTCGCCGGGTTGTTTTGTGGTGGTCATGTTCTGATGACTGTTCGACACACAACTAGTATCTCGCGGTGAGATGTATGACTTGGTTAGATCAGGTTCCAGGGTTTGCAGTGAGATGAATCGCAGTTCTGTTCCTAGAGACTAAAAAGCTTATTCTTCGTTCAAACACCCTACTTACTAGTAGGTATCACTAGTAGCGTAGAGTTTTAGTACTCAGAACGACCAAACGTATTTATAGTCGGGCGATTGCTAGTTACTACTAGTTGCCCTGGGGTAGGTTCCAAGGTTCTTGATGAATGTAACCAATAATGCAATTGATGTCTATATCTTGCCTGTTTATATAGTTAATCCACAGTATAGTATGTACATTAAGAAGTCTAGCCCGTCCGAAGTAAGTATGTACAATCCCACCAAATCTCTATCCAGTATTTTTATTTATTCGATCAAATCTCACTCCCCATCTTCCAGAATCGCGTATTCGCATACGTCAAACACAAGTCATCCGATGAGTTCTCCCCAATGCTCTCTTGAGAGCCAGAACCCTCAATCGCGCGGACAACAGTACCCAAAACGATTGAGTGATCATGTACATCGATCTTACTTGGGTGAAGTGTGCATTCGAAGACGATGGGGAAATCCACATCCCCTTGTTCTGAACTTTGAGCCCGCCGTCTTAGTAGCGGGAGGGGTCGTTCTTGACTTGGTCCCTGGTCCGGGTTCGCGCTCAAGGCGCCAAACTCGAAATCTCCGTGTCCATTCAACATGCTTGCCAATGTAGTGTTTCCCTTTGAAAAATCTCTGGCAAGCGTAGCAGTAGCCGGGCCAGGCGCGAGGAGGTGCACAAGGAAGCGGCCGGAAGATAGGAGGGCATTCAAGGTTTCGGATGGTCGTCGGACATTAAAGGATATAACGGGGTGTGGAGTAAGTGTGACGGTACTGAAGGAGGAAACAGTCATTCCGCGAAAAGAGGTTGTGTCTGACGGTCCAGTGGGGTCGGTTGCTGTTATAATTGCGACGGGGTATGGGACTTGGCGCATGAGGAGACGAACTTGTTCCGATATTGAGGACGCGGTTGTAGAGGAGAGGGATTCGGGCGGAGATGAGGATTTATTAGACTGATTGCTCGAGGAGCTTTCGCTGGGGGACTGGGAGGCATGGCTTTGAACAGCTGTAGTGTTGCTAAATTGTCGCCGGGATGGGTGTTGACGGTATGACAAATGTTGAATCTGAACGGCAAAAGAGGATTGTGATGAGCGAGAGGTCAATACTGCAGAATCAAATGCTCCTAATCCGAACCATTAGCATCATTCAGAGCAGATATCTCTGCATGGGAGCTTATAAATTCACCTCCGAGTCCTCTTCGCATCGCAACTGGTGCGAGTGATAGCTTCATTGTGCTTGGTGGGCCAGGCGTAGCTCTCCCCGAGTGGCAGGAAGGGAGCACGAAATGAACGTAAAAACAAAGGATCTCTTCGCTCACTGCGCAATCATGTCGAAGAGGCTGACTGCGAGCTATTGGAGGGAATGCGCGACACCAGAGGTGTTGCCCGCAAAAATCCCCGTGTCGATTACGTAATGCGTATCGCCGATAATTTCTCTGCTTCGGAAGTTGTATAACCTCAACCCGCCGCAACTCCGCCCTCACCTCCTTAATTGTGTCCCAGCTCCACAGCATACTTCTCTAAGGCTGTCTATCTCGCAATACCTCGCATTGACTCGTTTTGCTCGACACTACACCACCCACAATGTCCCTGCACACCTCCCTCCGCCGCACCGCGGCCACGGTATCGAGCACAACATCCACCATCCTGCCCAGCCAACTCCCGACCTCCCAATCTCAAGCCACAACTTTTGTCTGCTCCCAATGCCGTCACGCTTCACTCCTACGCCGCCCGAAGCGCCCATACACCTTTACTCAGCTCATCACCCTCACCGACGGCAGCGCCTTCACGCACCGCACCACCTCGCCCGCCCCCGTCTACCGTTCCACCCGTGACACGCGCAATTCCCTGCTCTGGAACCCGTCCAGCAGCAAGCTTATGAATGTTGAAGACGATGAGGCCGGTCGTCTCGCCGCTTTCCGTGCGCGTTTCGGTCGCAGCTGGGATGCGAGCGCTCCTCCCGCGGACGCTCCGGCCGATGCTGCACCCAAGGATCCTGCGGCCGCCAAGGCCAAGGAAGAGGCTGCTAAGGCTCAGGCCCAGGCTGAGCAAGAAGAAGAGGATAATCTGCTTGACTTGATTAGCTCCTTTGGCCAGGAGGAGAACCAGGGTTCTGGAAAGAAGAAGAACTGAGTCGAAGGGAGAATTGTAAAGATTTGCATCTTGTGTGATTAGATTGGTTTTAGCCCTCCAATTTCTATGGGCTGGGAGTTGGGATTTTGTTTTTTTGTCTCAATTGTTCTTGTATAATATACATATGTCTGCGACAATGCATGGATGCCATCATAAGTGATTCATTTCTATCGAATTTCTTTCTTCGACCAGGTAGAAGAGCTCCAGGGCTTGAACATTGGATGATTTCCATTTTATATTTATTTGGGGGAATATAAATTCCAATAATACTAGTAGAAAGAGCGCCTTAATGCTAAGTCTTGGTAATTTCCGAGATTTAGCTGTGGGATGTCTCTTTTGGTCGGAGCCGTTATTCCTACTCTTTCTTATTACTAGTACATTTTAGAAAGATAGAACCCGTCTTTCTCAACGAACTAATTCATTTTCTTCTATAAAAAACCATACAACTAGTGCAACCTATAGCTTGCTGCCTTTGAGCTGTATACTAGTACTAGCACCAGAGCTCGATTCTGAAACTGGCTCTGTGCTCTTCGAGGCTTGTGCTTGATCTGAGGCTTCTATAATCTCCGCTTGTTCAAGCGTAGATGCGAATGCAGCTTCGACATCATGTTCTGATAACCATTCCGTATTTGGCCTGCTTCTCATTCTGGCAACCAACGCCTCATCCTCCTGTTCGGCCGAGGTAAACTGCGCCCCTCTTTTATCGATTTGATTGTGAACAATACGCAGTATACGAGCTGTGTGTGGCTGCCTCGTGTTGCTGTATAATCCTAACGCCTTCTTGATTTTCTCAGTCGAGAAAGACTGCTCGGACGTTTGGGTGCCGAAGACATGTCGAAAGGCAAGGCCAAGAGCAAGAGTATCATCCAATGCCAACGAGCCCCCAGCAGCGAAGGCACCCCCATGGGCGTGTGCGGCATCGCCGATGAGAGTGACCCGAGAATCAAACACCCAAGTCGAGAGAGCATCTCCGGCGAAGTTGGGATACAAATTGGTATGGGGGGTAAGCTCAGTCAGGGCTCTAATCGTTGGATTCCAGTTCTGGTTTGGTGAGCCTCAGATCATCGGGACTCGCGGTTTAATATGATAACATACCTTGTACTTCTCCCTTAGGAACTCAACATTTCCACTTTGATCCCATGCAATGCTGTTCTCGAGCTCTTCTTCCGTGCGGGGATCATCGTAAGCCCCGACTGTTGTATACTGGTCCTTGCCTGGGTTCATTAGCAGACCACCTATATGCGGGATTGTTGAGGTACTATACCAAGTCTAGAGGCAAAGAAATTATCTCGTGGTCCCCACTACTCTCATAGTCAGCAACGATTTTATGGAATAACACAGGCTCTTGTGTCGTACCCAATGCATGGAGTCGGACGGTAAATTGGGAATTTTCCCTTCAACCAAAGATGCGTCAAATGTTGATCTCATAAAGACCTTTCCACTGAAACGGAGCTTGTAGTCAGGCAAGAATGATTTCCTAACAACCTAGAGCCAAGATTAGTTCCGTTTGGGCGTCTAATTTGGCAATGCATATTTACCGATCGAATTCCATCTGCCCCGATCAAAACATCACCTTGCGCACTACTCCCATCTTCGAAATGCAGAGTGACGCCATTTTTATCAGCCTCCGCATGGGTAAGCTTCTTCCCTAGATGTATAGATTCTCTGGGAACGTGCTCAAGGAGAGCTGCATGTAGATGGCCTCGATGGAACCGAGTGGTATGATGGCGAGGGTTGGGGACGTTAGTGTGAGTGTCGACCGAGATAACCCGGTCGGTCTTCCAGTGACTATAATGATCATGATAAGTCAATCTATGCGCAATTGAATGATACACTATAATCATACCGAAAGATTTGAGGTATGCCACTTGGTCCTCTAAAACCAAACTCTTCGGTGAGTGCTTTGTCCACTCCTAGCTTTTCCAAGGTGCGCATTCCCTACAGAGCCAAATCCATTAGAGCAAAGCGCCATTCGGAGAGATGAAACTCATACATTTGGGCTGAGGGCAATACTGGCTCCGATTTCCAGTAGCTCGGGTGCTTGTTCGTAAAGTTGGATGTCTATGTTTGGGATCGAAGCGATTCGTGACAATGAGATCGCTGTCGCAAGCCCCGCAATGCCGGCGCCGGCGATTATAACCCGTAGAGTATCCTTCCTCTCACCCATTTCAAAATAGAAGCTGTTTCGCTTTTGGAAAATCAACTAATATCCTGGGATAAGTCAATGTTGTCGATGTCTAAGTCTGATAAATTAAATAGCTATCGCGAAAGTTAATGCCGAGCACGTCAGCAATGCATCTTCTCCGCTATTTACCGCGATGGCGACTTGACGCGTGCTTTTTGCATCTCGTGACGTATTTACAAGGCACTTATGAGAGCCCGGCAAATGGCCTGTCGTTTCCCGTGCAGAAAAAGCCTGGCGGAGGATTTTCTCCAATAGAGTATGTCTTGATGTGTCGGAATCTGTCCGGCATAGGGATGAAGGCGAAGGCTTGGAAGAACATTGCGCAATAGCTGTCGTTTTCTAGAGCATCCATCTAAAATATTGACGTTTCCCGGAAAGAAATAAACGTTTCAATGTTCGGAGGAATTATTTGTGGCAAGAAGTTTTCGCCTTATCCAAGAATTAGCATACGTCTCTGCCATGAGTTCTGGCTCATCCGACCATGGTGTTAAAGCCTCAGCACAGGCAAAGGAGGAAAATGAAAGCGAAAGCGACTTAAACACAGCGCCGAAAGTCCCAGATCAGTTTGCCGATGAGAGCTTCAAGCTCTTCTCCAAGGTTCAAGTTGAGGAGCCCTCCCTCCAAGAGGCTCTACAAATTCGAAATAAATGCTTATGGCGGATTCTGCCTTTTCTATGCATTGGATATCATCTCATGTATGTGGATAAACAGACAGTAAGTAAAGCGCGGATTTCCCTATCAGGCGTTATCAGCTAACGATGCGTAGTTAGGCAGCTCAGCAATTCTTGGAATCATGCAAGATGCGCATTTGGATTCAAATCAATATAATTGGCTCTCCTCGATCTTCTATTTTGGATATCTGCTTGCAGAATGGCCTCAGAACTGGGCTTTGCAAAGATTCCCTGTGGCTAAATGGTTGGCGGCAAATTTGATCATATGGTAAACCAATCCTCTCCTCGATAGGCCCGATGATATTAACAGTATTTCAGGGGTGGAATAACATTGCTACACATACCTTGCAACAGCTTTGCCTCTCTGTTCGTGGTGCGCTTTTTCCTCGGGGTAGCCGAGGCGTGCATCGTGCCAGCATTCTTGCTTTCAATGTCGATGTTCTTTACATATGGAGAGCAGGCCGTCATGATGCCAATTATGTGGTCAATTGGAAACTCAAGCCCAATAACTTCTGGGCTTCTATCGTATGGTGTGCTTTGGATTAAAACAGGGGATTTTTCACCATGGAAATGGTTTATGGGTTTGGGTCTCCACTTCCCTTCTGATTCATAACCACTAATGCCATGTACCAGTGATAACGGGGGTCTTGACGGTGATATTCGGCATCGCAGTCTATTTCCTATTTCCAGACAGCCCTCTTCATGCCGACTTTCTCACCTATGAAGAGCGCGCGAAGGCTATCCTGCGAATCAAAGAGAATCACTCTGGAATTGAGCAGAAGCTTTTCAAGAGATATCAGTCAGTGCCCCAAATTTCGAGACTCAAGTCACCACAATTTTACTGACTGGCTATAAAGATTTATCGAGGCACTGAAAGACCCCAAAACATGGCTGTTTTTCTTGCATGCTTGGTCACAAGAAATGGCAAACGGAATAACTAACCAGTATTCACTCATCATCAACTCTTTCGGCTTCACTATTCTTCAGACGACACTCTTGGGCTGCGTTACTGGTGTAGTATCATTTTGCTCTCTTATCTCAGCTGCAATTGCGCTGTATTATACGAAGGTTAGTCAAATTTTGTTTGGAAGACCAAATTAACAAGCTAAAACAAATAGAATTCCCGTGCCTGGATATCTTTAATTGCCTACATTCCAGGCGCTCTTTCAAGTATACTTCTTCTCGGTAAGTACGTACTTATTTGAGACTCATATTAGACATTTCTCTGATATTGCAACGCAACAGCTTTACCTTGGTCCAATCGCTGGGGTCTAATCAGCGGTATCTGGATTCGATCCACTGTTGGCATTCCCTACGCCGTCGTGATGATCTGGGCGGCAAATGCATCAGCTGGACATACGAAGAAAACAACAGTCATTGCATTGTATCACATCGGCTACGGCCTGGGAAATATCATTTCTCCTCAGCTTTTTCGGCCGGAGTGGAAGGTCAGTAGCATTCGAGCCTTGTAACTGATCCCTATGAGCATATACTAACGAAGAAGCAAGCCTCGGTATAAACCAACTTGGATTATTTTGCTTGTGGTATGTTCTCCTCTTTCCCCCAGTATAAAACTTGTTTATTAAGTCGATTTCAGGTGGCTTGCATCCTTCCATCCATTATAATCGGAATTCTCAGGTTCTACTTGAGTCAGGAAAACAAGCGTCGCGATAAACTTCAGGCTGAAGATCAGGTTACCAGTAATGGTATTATCGAAACGGTTGATTCTGAAGGTGGAAAGGTATCCCGCGTCGTGGATAATAGTCAGATGGATTTGACTGACAGAGAAAACCTGACCTTGTAAGTTCTGATCTGAGCTTCTGATTACCAGATACCCGTGACTAATGAGGCACTAGCCGATATGTTCTTTAGCTGCATTGAGAGGAAGTTTTGATTTGGGTGACTCTATTTGAACCGACTGACTGTGGCAGTAATAGAAACCACCAAATGACTATCATGTCGTGCTTTCGCAACGAATTCCCAAGTGGATTTCCAGTATTATCGTTTGTTTATCTTGTTTGTGCATGGGAAGTTCATCACGTAACTGTTGATTAGGTAGCAAAGTATTAAAATATCATAGAACTCCGGGTATATGTCCAATCCAATCCCCAGCTCGGCATCCGTCTAGCTCAGCTCATGCACCACATCTGGGCGAGTTGCAGTATGCTGAGACGAGCCAATTTCATGAACGGAGTTATACTCCGATGACATCTCTGATGCCTTCCAAGTAGAGCCTTCTTGAGATTCAGAGTGCACAGGAGGCGAGGATCCAATCTCATGAACAGGCCTATAGTCCGCTGACATCTCCGAAGCCGGAAAAGCAGAGTCTACTTGAGATGCAGGCTGCGTCTGAGGCGGCAAGCTTCCTTCAGACCAGCCGGGTCCCTTGTCTTCGGCGGGAGAGACTTTTTTAAACAAAGCCATAGCCTTCTTCCGAAACACCAATAGAAGGATTATTGCGATTAACGCAACACACCCCACGACTATTCCAGCAATTGCCCCGCTTGATAGCCCACTTCCCGAGCCACTGGATGCGCTGTCGCTGTTCGAAGTTGAGTTGGCGGCCGAGCCGGTGCTAGTCCTTGTTGCGGTGTGGTGGGTACTAGTATCTGCGAAATCAGATAAGTCAGATATCTGATAACGAGGTGGGCTGAAAATTCGAATGGGCGTAAGGACCTACCTGTTGTGGCAGATATTGATGCGGTGGCGGTAACTTCAGGCGCGGCGGTGGAGGAAGCGAATCGAGCAGGAAGGGACCGATAGATACTGTCGGCACCCCAGTTAACCAAACAGCCATATTTCAAGATCGCTTCTTCTGCGTCAGAACCCTCCGTTGGAAATATCTTGTAGGCGCTGCAGGAATAGGATGTCGGGCTATGTCGGTCAGAAAGCGGATCGGAGTGAATAATATGATCAACATGAAACGTACCACCCTGCTTGGAGGCTATCTTCGTAAAGTAATGTTGCACCATCACATCCTGTCGGCATGGGGACTGAACTTGACGGATTGTAGCAGGCGCCATACGTGCTACTTGTGTAGAAGGTCTCGGTCGATCCGCAGACGATGGGCTCGGCTAGGGAAGGTCAGCCAGAGCCACTCTCCTGAGTGAGTAGGGATAGGGTCATTACTGACGAGTTGTTTGCAGGTACCATCCCTGAAAGTTGTCGCCAGTACTATATCCTGAGGCGACAAAAGTTGTAGTGGCCGCTGTAGAAGCCGTAGCTGCGGGAGCTGGTGACATATCGCGTGGCTGCTTTCAACAAGAGATAATATCACACTCAGCTGTATTATTCCTGCTTCAAGAGGGCCAGGGAGTCTTAGGAATAAGATCGGCACAATGGAAGGTAACCGGGATGCTGGCAAAAGGTAAACAGAACCAAGCTTCAAAGATTGTAGGGTTTTAGGGCCGGGGGGGTCTCGAGCGTTTCTTAGCCGCACATTCGCCAAGTTGGAAAAGGGTAAATGACAAGGTGAATCCTAGGATGCGGGCACTGGCATAAGAATACCCTCTAAGCCACTAAACAAAGCTGCCCAGGAGGCGCTAAGGGTATCGAAGCGCTCGCAATGGCTAGATAAGAGCGCCAGTGGGTTCTATACTTGCCAGAAAGCCCCTGATCCACAAATTGATCCAAAATCTCACTCCCACCGTGACCCAATCAAGGGTTCAATTTGCTTGGAGGAACTCCATTTGAAGGTTCAAAATCGTGGAGGTCTACTCCTGGTGCAGTTTAGCGTTTCTCAAGGCTCGTAGTAGTGGAGACTCTTCTCTTCATGCCGGCTTATTTCCGAATGACCTCGAGGGTCGTTAAACTATTTGCGACATTTGTCAGTATTGGGTTGGAATCCAAGTACAGAGAATCACCTGCAGAGTAATAAATAAGCTGGCAACTGAGCGCGCAGCTTACCACTACTTTATTCGTACTAATATCTCCCTGAAAGATATTTGATCTTGTTTTGATGGTGCGACATCGGGCGTAAGCAAGCAAAACGGCAAAAAGCGGGCGGAGCCGCGGCGGAGCAGCCAGAAATGATTCAAGTTCAAATTGCTTATTCTTTGCCTGATCTTCGCTTTGCAGCTCTGTTCAAGCTGGAGTATCAGGGCGATTTTCTGCTTACTAGTATCCACTGAGACGATCTAAAGATATATAGTCAGTCAGTCCGACTTGGAGTTTGTACCCACAGAGGTCGAAATTTATCTAGAATGGAGCTGTGTCCACTACTAGTATTTGTCTTGCACATGGATGATTGGGTCCCGGTTGTGATTTCAACCACAACGGGCAAACAGTGGTATTTGAATGGATATTCTGTAACACAAATCGGAGGGAGAAAAAGGGAAGAGGGCAACGCCATAGCTCGCGCTAGGGAGAACCATTGACCTATTGGGGGGGGGAAGAGAGAGAAAAAGAAATGCCGAACGAAAAATCCCAGTGAGGCTACAAGATTGCTGGATAATACATGGACGGGCATGGGAGTGAGAATGCCAAGTTCGAAATTTATCAGGCATTATCCTCAGCTCCAAGTGAGGCTTCGGTGTTCGTGGCGGGGGACTCAAGTGCAGCAGTCTCGCCAGCCACGCCCTCTGTAGGAGGGACGTAATAAGGGACACCGTCTTCACCAGCATCTAATTGCAAAAGGAAAGTTTCCCAAAGCTCAATCAACTGCAAGCCTTGTGTTAGTATAAAGGAAGCCCAAGAGCAATGTGCGATTACTTACCTCCTTTTGAGCCTCCACGGCACTCTCAAGGAATGTTTCTACGCCAGACTTGAAATCCTCCACCTTCTCCTTTTCAAATCGTTGCAGTTCATTGCGCATTAGGCGCCCCATATCCTCAAATAATAATCGGGTTTGGTGAACCTTTCGCTCCGCATCGGCCACATCAGCATTTATTTGGTTCAAACGATCCTGCTGCGTCTTTCCCTGTCGGAGAAGCTTATCCTGTGTATTCTTGCGCTTCTGTAGATCCGACTCGGCAGCATGCCAGCTGTGGAAGGCCTTTTGTCTTTGGGAGAAGGCAGTCTTTACACTGCCGATGAGACGAATATACTCATCAATGGTGATTCCAAGTGTCAGGACATCCTGCTGAGCCTGACGGTCATATAGTTCTCTAATTCGTAGCTGCAGATCCGACAGGCCTTCCAAAGGAGCGGAGAGGGCCGGAGAAAGCTCAACGGCAGAGAGGGCATGAAGTGAGCTCGAGAAGTCGCCTGCGGCTTCGGCAAGCCCCTTTCGTTGCATAACCACAGTATCCATTGATTTCATCAGGGCTTTCAATTGATTCTCGAGTGCGTCCAGGTAAATTTTGCGGTCATGGAACCACTAAGCGCAAGTCAGTTGGTTTCATCTCGTGTCAATAGAGACCATTTACTTACGTCGTCATGTTCCACAAACTTGCCTCCTCCACCGACATTAATTCCGAAAGAGCTAAACATGCCCTTGCTTTGGCCGAGGTCGGGCTCTCGGTTCTCCTTGTTCTTGACATCGACGTTGAAGGCCTCACTCTCGAGAAATATCTTTAAGTCGGAATCATGCTGAAGAATTGGGTGACCGGCAATCTTGTTCAACATTCGCTCCAGCGCGGCTCTGCGTGATTCGACGAAGTTTGTATCAAATCGGCCTACGGCTTGTTTCTCGGGCGGAGGGGCAACAACCACACCAGGGTTGCTGTTGTGCAAGGAGTTGTAGAGCCAAAGGAAATCACGGTATCGGCGGGTGACAGCAAACTCTGGCTGGCGGTATCCCTTTGAAGATGTCTATGAAGCAGTGAGTTTTGCTGTAAATCATATGTTGAGTGCGGGGAAAGGAGCGTCTAAATACCTTTGTCCGAACTTGATAGACAATGTGGCTACTTGTCAGATCCCCGACCTTGTGCGGGTCTCCAACGCTGATGTCGAATGTCGGCTTCGCCGCCTGTTCAATGCTCACGCTTGGTTGTGTCTGGCGCTTCGGCCCCTCTGCCTCCGAAGGAGGTTGTACTGGCGGAGGTCCTCGAAACCCGGCACCATCTTCTTCCAAGTTACCAGATTCTACCAAGCCAGTTCCACCGAATGCTGGAGGGAAAGTCGTAGGTGGCGGGGGGCTGCGTCCAGCAATGGTTTCTTTCTGGGGAGGAGCCGGAGCCTCATCGGTGGGTGTCGCGCTGGTCTCGGACGGAGCTTCTCCTAGCGGGCCAAGGGGGTCCACGGCATCATCGACAGCTTCTAGACGAGTCGCTTGTGCGCTGATTTTACGTGTTCCTCGTGGGCCGCGACGACCCGGAGTACGGACCTCGCCGCCGCTGATTGACGATGCGGCCTGGGCGGGAGCTGCAAGGAGTGGGTGGTTAGCGGAGAGACCCACGAAAGCAAGAACGGCCTAGATAAATACATACAGCTCTCAGATTTATCGGGTTTGGAGGTAGTCGGGCTGGTTACAGAGCGCGAAGGCTCATCTGTGGTCTGGGTTAGAGCGCAATCCAACAGAGCTGTGATCATGACTGCCTACCACCCCATGGGGAGTCACCGGCATCGAGGTCCATAGCAGCCGGGTTGGTACAAGTGGAACGCGGAGAAGAGTATGGGATATCGGAATGGTTAAATCAGACGTCAGGCATCAATGTTCAATGGAAACTGGGAGGAAAGAGTGCGTAGGTGGGAAGCTGGCAGTTCGAGTGGAGGATCCGCGCACTTAGTCACTCACGGGATCATCGAACCAACCCCCCCCCAAGCTTGTCCGGGGCAGCTTCAAGTTTCCCCTCCCACTACTTCCGAGTCCACTACTACCCCCGATCCCCATTGATCGAGGGGATTTGTGCGGCTGGCCTCATATAATCAACTCGGCCGTTTAAATATACAAATAATAAATTAAGTGGTCTTGGAAAATGAGGACTACTAAGCTTGGTGGAAGTTCAAAGTATAGGATCTGAAAACAATTCATACGTCACATCATTTCTCGTTGTACCTCATCTCTATACTATCTCACATTATCTTTTTCTATTCATAATTTCTTCGGGGAAAAGTCCGCAGCATAGTCTCGTCGGATCTATTTGACCCAAGGCAGGCCAAGCTTGTGCATCTCCACGGCAAGCTGGAATAGATAGTCCAGAGACTCGCACTGAGTCTTTGCCTTGGCGACATTGTCACCCCAGACATAACTACAAGCAAATATTAGCGGTGTATGGGGGGTGGGGGATCGGACAAGGCCAATTCTCAGCATAAATTTCACTCACATTCCGTGTCTTCGCACCAGCACAGCGTAGGTGTCGGGGTACTTGTTCATGGCAGCCTCCAGGCCGCTGGTCAAGTCCTCCTCGAATGCCGTGTTGTCAATGATGGGGATGCTCAGAGTGTCGTGATATCCGTGCATTCCCTTGCCCTTGCCCTTGGGAATACCCTTGATCTGTTCGATGTTGCTAATCTCAAAGCAAGCGTCGGAGCCCTTCTCGCGCTCAACCAACAGAGTCACGAGAACGGCCCATTGGGAGTGAGTATGAATGCAGCATCCCGCGCCGTGCTCAAAGGCAGTGAGGAACAACGGCGTGCAAGCAGAGGGGTTCAGCTTCAGAGGCTTGCGGATATAGTTGCGCTCAGTGGCGGGGTACTTGGGGGTCGGCCATTGAATAACGAAGATGTTCTCAGACTTCATGAGCTCCTTCTGAACACCGGATGGCGCAATAAAGATGTGATCGCCATGACGAATGGAAGTCTAATGAGAGTCAGTGGGGGTTGGTTCTTTCTGTTCTTTTCTGTTTGGTACTCCCCCGCCTTGGCGGCTTGAGCAGAAGAGACTTACACCTCCGCCAGTTCCAGTGACCCAGCCCCAATTGTAGAATCTACGGCAGAGATCCGGGATCAGGTTGGCCGGGTGTTCGGGATCGGATGACTGGACCAAGTGGTCATTGTTGTTGGCGACGGGCGCAACGGTCTGATCAGCGCCGCACATGGTGAGCTCGGAGGGGGATGTCTCGGGTTTGGCAGGGATCAAAGGGTGCGCAGGTGTGGCAGGGGGTGGTCGCAGGGCAAAAAAGCAAAATGGAGCTAGGTGGTGCAATCAAATAGCGCCAGGGAGCTGGGGACGGAAGATCGGGTGAAAGGGTGCCAGTGTCCAGCCTCTGGAGGAAAAGTGTAACCCGCATGCTATCGCGCAATCCAATAAATGTTAGCCGGGCGGGGAATTTGCAGCTCCGCGATTACACTGAGCATGGCATGGGGGGTTATGGGAATTGCCCAGGAGGTGATTGGGAAGTCGCATTAATAATTATAAAGATAAATTGACCCATCTTATTTAATCACATATTTTAAATAAATATTCATTAATCCAAAGCTGCCACTGATAGCTACTACTCTACTCTGTATGTAGAAAGCGATCGAAGGCGTACCTGGGGGGACTAGTGCTAGTTCTGATTGGCTGATTGGGAGCTGCTGAAGAGGCCACCTGGACCTTCGCCATTTCAACTGGGGATATATAACCTCCGCTTCTCCTCTTCCCTCATCCTACCCCTTCCTCTTCTGGTCCCGTGCGGTGCGCTTCTTTTCCCTTTCACCCCGTTGTCTGTTCATCATGCGTTTCGACGCCGCTTTCACGGCTCTGGTCTCCTCGGCTTCCCTCATGGGCTATGCCCATGCCGAGGAGGCGGAAGCTGCTGCTGATGCTTCCTCCGCCATTGAGCGGCCCACCTTCACAGTATGTTTGATCGAATTGGTCTCCACATTTCCTTTCTAACTTTCTTTCAGCCGACTGCTCTGAAGGCTCCCTTCCTGGAGCAGTTCACCGATGACTGGCAGTCCCGTTGGCAACCATCCCACGCCAAGAAGGATGATCCCAAGTCGGAGGAGGACTGGGCTTATGTCGGCGAGTGGTCTGTCGAGGAGCCCACCGTCTTCAAGGGTATCGATGGCGACAAGGGTCTGGTTGTGAAGAACGCTGCTGCCCACCACGCCATCTCGGCCAAGTTCCCCAAGAAGATTGACAACAAGGGCAAGACCCTGGTGGTCCAATATGAGGTGAAGCCTCAGAACTCTCTGGTCTGCGGCGGTGCCTATCTGAAGCTTCTCCAAGAGAACAAGAAGCTGCACCAGGAGGAGTTCTCCAACGCTACTCCCTATGTGATCATGTTCGGTCCCGACAAGTGCGGTGCCACCAACAAGGTATGCTCGCGACTGCAACGTAATTCTCTGTCTTCACAACCATGAACAGCTATTAATCATTCTGTCATCATCCAGGTCCACTTCATCTTCCGCCACAAGAACCCCAAGACCGGCGAGTACGAGGAGAAGCACCTGAAGACTCCCCCCGTAGCCCGCACCAACAAGGTCACCTCCCTCTATACCTTGATCGTCAAGCCCGATCAGACTTTCGAGATCCTGGTCAACGGCGAGTCCGTTAAGGAGGGCAGCCTTCTGGAGGACTTCAGCCCCTCCGTCAACCCTGAGAAGGAGATTGATGACCCCAAGGACAAGAAGCCCGCCGACTGGGTCGACGAGGTTCAGATTGCCGACCCCGAGGCCACCAAGCCCGAGGACTGGAACGAGGAGGCTCCCTTCGAGATTGTCGATGAGGAGGCCGAGAAGCCCGAGGATTGGCTCGAGGATGAGGCCACTAGCATCCCCGACCCCGAGGCTGAGAAGCCCGAGGACTGGGATGATGAGGAAGATGGAGACTGGGTCGCCCCCACTGTCCCTAACCCCAAGTGTGCTGATGTCTCTGGCTGCGGCGAGTGGACCCAACCTTTGAAGAAGAACCCCGAGTACAAGGGCAAGTGGTCCGCTCCTCTCATTGAGAACCCTGCCTACAAGGGTGTCTGGGCCCCGCGCAAGATTGCCAACCCTGCCTATTTCGAGGATAAGACTCCCTCCAACCTGGAGCCCATGGGTGCCATTGGTTTCGAGATCTGGACCATGCAGAACGACATCCTGTTTGACAACGTCTACATTGGCCACTCCGTCGAGGATGCCGAGGCTCTTCGCAAGGAGACTTTCGATGTCAAGTTTGCCATCGAGGAGGCTGAGGAGGAGGCTTCCAAGCCCAAGCCCGAGCCCACTCCTGAGTCTGGCACCACTGTCACCTTCCAGGAGGACCCTGTTACCTTCATCCGCCAGAAGATTGACTTCTTCGTGAACCTGGCCAAGGAGGACCCTGTCAACGCCGTCAAGACCGTTCCTGAGGTTGCCGGTGGTCTGATTGCTCTGCTTTTGACCTCCATCCTGATTATCGTGGGTGCCATTGGCTCCAGCAGCCCGGCTCCCGCTGACAAGGGTAAGAAGCCCGCCACCACTGGCAAGGAGAAGGCTAGCGAGGCTAGCAGCTCTTCTGCCGACACCGGCAAGAGCGGTGCTACCAAGCGCAACACCCGCTCTTCAGCGGAGTAAAGGCGCGGCTAAAGACGAAAAGAAGCAAGCCTTGAATGCACTCTCGATTGAGCATTGATATCATTTTTCCCCGCGTTTGATTCCCTATTGTTTCTTGTTGGTCAATGTAGCAATACTCTTTAGGTTAGTCGGATATCTACTTCAGAATGGAATTCCGGTATACTTTCACTATACATGAACTCAAAAAGTAGCCACCGAAGCGTACTAGTATAGAGCTGTGAATCAGTAACATCCAAGTTGTACCGAAGCGGACCAAAGCCATTAGAGCTTGGCTAGTGGAAAAAGCATGAATCTCTTGGGTAATATGAATTGGTCTTTCATGTTCTCCAGAGCTCGAGGTGCTCATCCCATGTGCAGGGCAGTACAGTATACAGTAGGTGGAGCAAGGGAGTACTACCCCCAGTTACCCGCATTTTCCCTCGGAATGCCATGCCTAAACCGCCTACTATGCGAATGTTGCTGCGATTGCGGCCAGCTTCGGCGATTGGAAAAGGCACTATGCGGGTGGTGATTGGTTGGAATCGCCGAAGAGACCTTATCAGACGCAACGACCTGCTCAAAAAGGCCAACTAAACATGGGGAAAGGCGGTGGACGGTGCGCGGCTGACCTCGGGCTTGCTCCCGATGAAAGACGAGCGTGTCGGGCCTGGGGTAACCATCGGTCCAAGTTTATATAACAATAACCAGTTACCACCTTGCCACTTCTCCTCATATACTACTTCCCCCTTCCCCTTCCCTCTCTATTTTCTCCTTCTTCTCTCTTCCTTCACTTCTATAATTTATCACATTCATCACCCCTTTCCTTGCCATCATGGCCGCCCGTCGGTCTATCGCCCGTACCATCCCCGCGCTCCGCTCCGCTCCCCGCACGCCCGCAATTACCAGAGCGTCCGCCCGATCTCTCACCACTGCCACTCCAATTGCGCGTTTGAACTCCCAGAGCTCAGTCTCTACCCCTGCGGCCATGTCTGCCGCTCGCAGACTGCATGCTACCGCGAAGCAGTTGGCCCCTTCCACTACCTCGGCTGCTAGCACCGCTACCGAATACCCGACCGACCACAAGCCCATTGCCAACCCCATCGACACCACCAACTTCATTGATAATGAATTTGTGTCCTCCAAGGCCACTACCTGGATTGATCTTCACGATCCTGCCACCAACAACTTGGTCACCCGTGTTCCCCAAAGCACTGATGCGGAGTTGAAGGCCGCCGTTGAGTCGGCCGAGAAGGCCTTCCCCGCCTGGAAAGCTACCAGCATCATGGCGAGGCAGCAGATTCTCTTCAAGTTTACCAGTCTGATTCGCGAGCACTGGGACCGACTGGCCGCATCCATCACCTTGGAGCAGGGCAAGACATTTGCCGATGCCCGTGGTGATGTTCTCCGTGGTCTGCAAGTTGCTGAGACTGCCTGTGGCATCACCTCCCAGATGACTGGCGAGGTTTTGGAGGTGGCCAAGGATATGGAGACTCGCAGCTACCGCGAGCCTCTTGGTGTTGTTGCTGCCATCTGCCCCTTCAGTGAGTTTCACAAATGCGACTACATAGATATATCTATACCGAGAGGAATTTAGTATACTGACTCTCCGCCAGACTTCCCCGCCATGATTCCTCTGTGGTGTATCCCCATTGCTACCGTCACTGGTAACTGTTTGGTAATGAAGCCCTCTGAGCGTGACCCCGGTGCGGCTATGATCCTTGCCGAGTTGGCCAAGGAGGCCGGCTTCCCTCCCGGTGTTATCAACATTGTGCACGGTACCCACCCCACTGTGGATTTCATCCTCGATGCGCCCGCTATCAAGGCCATCAGCTTCGTCGGCAGCAACCGTGCTGGTGAGTACATCTACACCCGTGGCTCTGCCAACGGAAAGCGTGTCCAGGCCAACCTGGGTGCCAAGAACCACGCCGCCGTTCTGCCCGACTGCAACAAGAACCAGACTCTTAACGCCATTGTTGGTGCTGCCTTCGGTGCTGCCGGTCAGCGCTGCATGGCCCTGAGCACCTCCGTTATGGTTGGAGAGACCAAGGAGTGGCTGCCTGAGATTGCGGAGCGCGCCAAGGCTCTCAGTGTTAACGGTGGTTTCGAGGCGGGTGCGGACCTGGGTCCTGTTATTAGCCCCCAGAGCAAGAAGCGTATCGAGGACCTGATTGCTAGCGCCGAGGCTGAGGGTGCCACCATCCTTCTTGACGGTCGTGGCTACAAGCCCGAAGGTTACCCTAACGGCAACTTCGTTGGCCCTACCATCATCACCAACGTTACACCCGACATGAAGTGCTACAAGGAGGAAATCTTCGGCCCTGTCCTGGTCTGCCTTAATGCAGAGACTCTGGATGACGCTATTGATCTGATCAACGCCAATGAATACGGTAACGGTGCCGCCATCTTCACCCGCTCCGGCTCCACTGCCTCCAAGTTCCAGAAGGATATCGAGGCCGGCCAACTTGGTATCAACGTGCCTATCCCCGTTCCTCTGCCCATGTTCTCCTTCACCGGTAACAAGAAGAGTATCGCCGGTGGTGGTGCCAACACCTTCTACGGCAAGCCCGGCCTGCAGTTCTACACCCAGCAGAAGACTGTGACTAGCTTCTGGAAGGCTGAGGACGCCGTCAGCACCAAGGCTAGCGTCGTTATGCCCACCCACTCTTAAAATTGATATCCGCTGTGTGCTCCCTTTTCCTCATTTCCTGACATGATTATGCCCCTTCCATTTTTCCAATATCTTACCAGCAAAATCTTGCCCACGGGCTCATTGCAATGAACACATCTTCTGGCTATACCTGGTCCTTTTGATTTTACATGTTTGATAATCGACCGGAGTGTATAATAGCTGGTAAAAATCGATAAATCAGATTTAGAGTATATAATTCACCTACCTTTGTAAGCCATTACCTGCTCATACTCTTTGAGTAATCTTCTTTGTTCCTTACATGCCTACCCCTGCTCCCTAGGGGCATGAAATAGCATTGCGCGATGTACTAGCATCCATAGCTCCTACTCTACAGTAAGATAATTAAGAGAAATTGCACATGAAGAATGATTTGTTCTCTGTGTATAAAATGTTGCAAAGCAACGCTAAAAGCCCGAAGATTTCCTTTCCTATTGATTTCCCCTTTACTCAGCGCGCCGCGCCTCGAAGGTGTACACAAGACGTGCAAGTTCGACTTGGCCGTTCTTGACAACGGCAACACGACGAGTGTGACGACGCTCGCCATCAACAATTTCAAAGCCCCAGATCTAGATGAACTCAATTAGCTAGACTCTTGACACACCCGAAAACTTTGTAAAGGGTACTTACCTGCTCAGCAGTCCAGCCATTGTCCTTGCTCGCCACGAAGCTCTGCACAAACAGACCCTCGCCTTCACCGAACTCCTCACCCTCATTGTCAATGATAAATCCATCGCTGGCCGAGCCATCCGCCAGGATCTCGCCACGCAGGAACTTCTGGACCTTGGCATTGTCCTCGGGATTGGCAACGCTAGTCTGGAACTCAATAGCAGGACGGCCCTTCTCTCCACGGAAGTGGCGTGACTTGCCGGAGACCGCGCCGAAGATGTTATCGGTGTGCTCGCGAGAGGTCCAGTCCAGGGTGCGTGCCTCCTTAGTACCTGTGATTCCACCGGTGATAACCTGGTCTACATCGATGTGGTAAACCTTGGGGTCGGCGGCGTCGGCGTATTCGTGGACATGCAGGGTCACGGTGGCGTAGGGGAGGGCCTTGCGAAGGAACCAGCCGACGCCTTGCTGTGTGGGTGTTAGCGGATCTGTTCAATAATGTATATAGCCCTTTGAATTGTGTTTCCTCTCATCCACTTGGGATGCAGAGTACCTCACAACCTGCAAATAGCTATGAAAAGACTACATCGTGCACGTACCAGAGCGAGAATGGGGTCAGTGGGGTTGGACAGTGTGGCGTCCTGTGATACATGAAAATGGTTAGCCTTTTTCATTTCTTGCGAGGTTAAATAATATCTGTTTTCTGTGGTCGACATACCATAACCCACTGTCCGCTGAGGTTCTTGACCGTGATATCGGCGGGGGCAGCCATTTTGGTTGATTGAAGCTAGGAATGCGGGGTGATGGTGGGGTAGTAGAAGTACTTAGGTCGTGAGTATCACAACGGATGCAATTGTTCGAGTTGAAAAAGGAATTGAGTTTGTGAATGCAGGTGAAATTGACCAAAGTAGAATTGTCTTGTCTCGGTCGATCGTCTCCCTAATATACTCTGTTGCTGGTCGTGCTTTCTTTTGCATGTGCTCCTTCCGAGGCTCGAGCTGACACGTGCTTCCGCTGACTCATATCGACATCATTGGCCTACCTGACCGCCTCCTGACCGCCTTCGTGCCTGGCCGCCTGAATCGGCCCGCATTTCTGCCTCAGGCCGAATTGTTTAATGTGAGCTCTTGGTGTTTCTCCCAAGGCCAATCCAATCCATTGTTGACGGTCTCCTCTTGTACACAACCATGGCCTTCAACAAGAAATATGCCGGTCTTCCGGACCTTGTAAGACCTCCCCACTTCTGTCTCTCTTTGAAATATCTCTAACTGAGCCTTAGGACCCCTCCCCAGATATCTATGAAACCCCTGACCTGACCGACGAAGCATCTACCGTTCCCGTAAGTCGCATTGGAAGGCAACATGACCTATGGCATGCTGATAAGCTTTGGGATTACAGACTGCAACCGTCCGCACCGACTCCGACCATGATGACGCAGGCACTAGTCCCGATATTGATCGTGAAGGTGTCAACGCAGACCAGGCGCGCATGCACTTTATGGGTGCCGCGGTGGATGCCCGCGACGCCAATTTCTCCGACAGCATTTCCATGAAGCGACAAGCATACCGCAGCAAGAACAAGACCAGCCGCCGACGGATACGTGACGATGGCACAGAGGAAGTTGGTGATTTTAGTGACAGCGAAGACGAATCGCTCGACCGGCGGCTGGCACGTCTGCGACGCGAAGTGGAGGACCTGAAAGTGGAAATGGCTAGCAAGGCTTCTGCGGAGGGACAAGTTGTGACCGAGTCAAAGCCGGCCCAATCTGTGGAGCAGCAGGGCGACAAGGAACTGGGCGACGGTGTCGCGGAGTTGAGTCGAGCACTGGATAACTTGCATGCCTCATCGCGAAGCACTCAGACTCCTTCAGGTTACTCGGCCGCTGCTGCTCTTTCTCAGAAACTTGCTCCCGATGCAAATGCGACGGCGTCTGGTGCGCAGCAGCAGTCATCCGCTGATGGACAGCCGTCTGCACCCCCTCAACCAGCTCCCACTTCCGCGGGAATCCTTTCACACGCAGCTGCATTCGAGGGCCGGTTAGCTCTTCTTGAATCCTCTATGGGCATTTCAAGCTCATCAAACCCATTTGTCGGCGGCGGGATTGGCGAACCTGCACTTCAGCCCGTCCTTCCAGCTATCGACCAGCTTGCTTCTAGACTTGCAGCTCTTACCGGTCTCCTAGTTGGTACAAACCCTGCGGCCGGGGGTCCATCGATGCCGGGCATGACTACTCCGCACCTCGAAGCTCTTTCTACAAGGGTTCGCAAGTTAACCACAGACGCCGAAGCCCTCGCCTCTGCCCGTAAGCGTGCAGCCGACGCGGCCAAGGCTTCTCAAAATGCACGCATCGCGAACTCGGAAGATGACACGCCCGCGCAAGATGTCAATTTTGGGAATGATGAGCAGACTGCTAAGATCCAAGCCCTCTATGCGACCCTCCCCACAATTCAGTCCCTTCATCCATTGTTACCGAGCGTCCTCGAGCGCCTACGCTCTCTACGCGCTTGCCATGCTGGCGCAGCCCACGCCGCCGAATCCCTTAACGAGCTAGAGAAGCACCAGGCTGAAATGACGTCTGAAATCGAGCAGTGGCGCGAAGGTCTAGCAGCAGTGGAAGAGAAGATGTCCCAGGGTGAAGCTGCTCTGCGTTCCAACGTTGAAACGGTTGAGCCCTGGGTTCGTGGCCTGGAGTCTCGTATGGCACGTCTGGATGGTCCGCCCGGCGGCTTGTAGTTTTGCCTCCTATCCTTTTGCTTTATTCCTGTCTGCCTCGTGGAAGAGCAGGGATTCATGACACATAATACCCTGTTGCATGTACTTACTTTTACCTATGTATAGAAAATGAATAGTTGAAAGACTTTGTTTACATTCAAGTATCTATTAGGCCTTTCAAAATACCTCGAGTTGATGAGACTCGCTCGGAAAAGAATAGGATACGGATGAATTCAATAAGACCTAAAGTCCTACTTTGGAATCCCCTTCAGATTCTACTCCTCCCGAATTCGTTTGAGCACTTTAAGCTTAGGCCGCATCTTTAGCTCGACCCACCAACCACGCAAGAGCACTTTTCGTACCGAGTCACGAGCTTGGTCATACAAGCCCGCCGCACTCTCACCAACCAGCTTCGACAAAAGGCGCCGCTCAGCAGCACCATTCGCTGGAGAACCAGGCTTCACTACGGAAATCCCCGCAAACCCATCAATAACATCAGTCGTTTCCCATTCCGATTCCTGGAGAACTCTCCGCAACCGAGTCTCGTCATTATCTTTGTACTCTGCATCGGAAGAAGCTTCAACAATAACGTAATCGAACTGATTCCAAAAGGCGTGGGAGGATTTCAAAGCCTTGTCTTCCGTCTTGTCGTAGTGCCATCCCAGGCCAGGAGACTGTTGAAGGAATCTAGTAACACCAGTTTGGCAGGCAAGGTTTCCAAGGTAGACCGAGGCCCCATCAAGTTCGTCGGACACAGATAGTGCATGGCGATGATGGAGAGCATTCAGTGCGTGTGCACCGGGGTAGTTGGCTGCCGAGGCGGGAAGAAGAACGAAATTCGATAGCAGCAAGGCGGCTAGGGATGAGAGTACCAGAAGGCGAGATGAGAGGCTGGCGAAGAGAGAACGAGACCGGCGGTTCCAAAGATATGATGCACCCAAGGCAGCAACTGCCGTAAGGGACGGAATGATGTAGATAATGAATCGCCACTCCTTATGCGGCTGGATACTGTACAACGCGACGAAGGCTAATGTTGGAGTAAGCAGCGAGATGGAGGGTTGTCGGGTGGCAGGCTGGCGTAGGGCAACCGGGATAGCGAGGAGGTATGTCAAAGGATTGAGGAGAAGACGCGGAAGCGCGTTGAAGAAGTAAAAGTACCACGGCGATGTCCCCCATTCTGAGGACTGGCCTGAGATTACATTGAAGAGGAATGCGTCTAGTTCTGGCCAGAGAGGGACGCGGTTCCAGAAAATAGAATCTATGCCCATGGTGAGCTGTAGCCCCACGAACAAACTGATCACACCTGCAAGCACAGCATCCTGCATGAATCGAATTCGGTCCATTGCAAGCAGGAAAATGGACTGCGTCGCAACGAGCAGCGCTAGCTCTGAGCGGAAGACTATCCCTGCGATAGCGACGAGGATCAACGACAGGCGGGCCCGGCGGCGGGCATCCACTCGGGGTATCGTATAGTCTGGCAGAAGGAGACGGGAGGCTATCGTTGTCATGCCGAATGCGAACATGTTCGACAGCGGTCGTGACGCGTAGTAGATGACATGGAACTGGCTAGCTTGGAAGACGAGGTACCAGATTGCCACGGTCTGACCGAAACCACGCCGAAGGCCATGGGCGAAGTAAATCAACGATCCAGCGTTGTAAATACCCAGAATAGCTCGGGCTGTGGAGTGTATTAGCTTAATATAGGGCCGTGGAGTTCATCTTGCACTTACCAAGGATCTGGCGATCGATGCCTTTGCTCAAGGTTGCGAAGGGTTGCGAGAGCTTCGCAAGAATCAATGCTCCAACAGAAGATCGGGGCACAGCCCCAGGAAAAGCGAAGTGGTCATATTTCAGGTCGAATTTCGGCGTGAAGCCCGGCAGTCCATGATTCGAGATGTCGTGTATGGCCTGCACATGGAACGACTCCTCGACTTTGGTGTACGGTGCAACGAGAAGGTGAAAGAGAATCAAAACGGGGACAAGGAGCCCGACCAAATAGAAGACTAGAATGGAATTAGCTCTTGAAGGGAGTTGGTGCATGGCGGCGCGCAGACGCGCAGACTTGCCATTCCTCATGGTGACTGCATCGGCGGTGGTTGTTGATCCGGAGATCTGGCGCTTCCCGCACCTCGCCTTATCTCTTTCTCTCTCGGCGTCTCTTTCACTCCCTCAGCTGGTTCTCCCACCATCCCTCCTCCCCTCAGTGCGCCACCATGTTCTTCTTTGGTTTTGGGAAGCTTATCTATGGTGAGTAGCACAATGAATGCATTTCTGGTTCCCGCTAATTCCTTTGTCAGTCACTGTCCTCATAATCAACGCCATCGCTGTCCTTTCCGAGGATCGATTCCTTGCTCGCAGTACGTCGCTCCCACTACGCCCAATGGCGTATCCTCCCATCACCGCGATTCTCAGTACCTAGTTTCTAACCATCGAATAACTCACGCAGTCGGATGGGGTCGCACGCAAACTGAGCCGGCCTTCGGCGCATCCCAAGATAGCACCAGCGTGAAGGCGAGGTTGGTCAAGCTGATTGACAGTGTGCGGACTCTAATGCGGAGTACGTTTTTCCTCCCCTTTATCCAGGTCTTTGCTTCTCGTGCTCCCCAGGAGCAGTCTTCTCCGGCGAGGAGCATATGGTGTCTCTACCATGTGCAGGCAGCAAGGCCGCAAGCTTCGAGACCCCGGCTAACTCGTATTTGTTTGGCAGTACCTCTTCTGGGAATCAACATACTCATCATTGTCTACGAGCTCATTCTCGGCTGATACTCGACCCCTCCGTACCCCTCCCGCGCCAATTCAACCGAACCAGAGAGAACGCGTTCATGGTGCGCGCCGCATCCTCCGAACCCGCTACATTTCACATCGCCATGCATCTCAAGTCTAATTCTGCAAAATCAGGCCATTCAATATGACCTCTCAATCCTCCCAGTCACCGTTTACGGTGGCACGACCTTCACGAATACCATACAAGATGGTGCGGGGACGGTGGAATTGATCAGGCGGGTGATGAGTCTCAAATAATCCATCTGTTGGAGTTTTTTAGCTGGACCGCCCACACAAATATATGGGCCGGAATTGCTGTTACCCGTATGTGGCTTCTACTTCTGATATTCATCCCCAGGCCATCTAGTCCGTTGTATATACCCGTTCATCTCCTGCTGAAAAGAAAAGAAACAATAGTACAATCAGTAATAACCGAATGTCGTCCCCATACCTCAGAACCTACACTATGAATTTCTCTTCAGCTCTAGTACTGGTATACATGAAGACAACTTGTCGATATGAATTATAAGCAAGCAGCTTCTTACTAGCTCCCGCTTAGTATAGAGATCACGTGACCTTAAGCACTAGAATTCTTTAAGGTATTGACTTGTAATTTCATGCACCATATCGTCTTCAAGGTTCATTCATCACCTTGTAAAGATCATTTGCCTTTTATCCCGGACCTTGTTGAAGAGGAGGGCGATAGTTTGTGCTCAAAACATGCAGTTTCGAGTGTCTCCTATCTCACATTATCCAATGGAACAAGGAATCCGGAACTTTACATGAGGGCTCGCAAAAGCCATGGCCTGTCCCTGAAGCAGGTAAATAAAGCCATTTTCTCGCGTGAGAATGCGGAGGATGATGTTCTTGCGGCCTTATTTTTTTGAGCATGTTTCATATAAGCTTGTCGGATGGTTTCTCTTAGTCTGTTACTGATGCTCATCTCTCTCACGAAGGTGGTGGCTTACCTGGCCCTCACATGTCTGGAATCTCCCCTATGCTACAGCTGCGCGGCAAATAACAGGCAATAGGGAAATATACTCGGTCTATAATAGGTTGGACAATCGTTCAAATTGTTAGTACTTAGTCATGATGCTTTTGCTTTGTCTTGACCCCTGACAACTTTCGTGCCTGAACAGCCAAGCCATTGCAACAAATAAATTAGCTACAAGTTCAATATGTTAAGGCTCCAGTCTTTATCGGCAACAAATAACCCGCCTTCTCAAAACAGTTGCTACGCTACGTCCTTCATCGGATTCTGGGATGTAGATGATATTTTCCGTCTGAACCCAATTGCTAAACTCACAAACAGCAATGCTGTGCTTTGACCGATGTGGGCGGTCATCGCCTGTTCTTTTCCATTCCCAGGATCAAGTATCACCTTTTCGTCGAGTCTTGGGTTATGCTGGGCAAACTCTAGGTCACATGGTGATACTTTCTTTATCTAAAAAGTCCGAAGCATATATTTCCGAGGGTCTTCAATTAATTTGAGGGACGAGAAACTCCACTGGAAGATCTGCACATGAATGAAACCTTGGAACGAATATTGGAACGCGTACAAAATTTGGCAAACCAGAAGTATACGTACAGCCTCATGGGCCGCTTGAAAAGTCGAACATGGCTGACCAGGATCTTTTATGGACACTATATTCGTTTTCTGCTCCGAGGACTACCCAAGAGCCGTCATCGGGCTGATCGCTACTTCATTTGTGTCTAAGGCCCATATGCTCCGGGGTGTTTTCGGGCAACATCTCATAGAGCACTAGACCGTTTTCCACCTGGATAAGATTGCGGGGACCTTTGAGTGTAAATAATAGTAGAGCGAGAAGACACCAAGTGGACATCTGGCATACTATTATCTTTACACGTCAACTTAGACGAGATTAAACAGCATGAGTAATTGCAGAAGAGTAATGGGTTTTGTTTTAGCACTATGGGGAACGGAGAAGTGGACCAAGGACTTCTGTGAGTCCCGAAGCAGTAAGTCCGACCGAGAGATTGATCGGTTGGAACAGCGGGTGTACGAGTACTCTGTACGTCTCCGTACCTGCATGGGAAGAGCTGACCTAAAATATCGAAGAGGAAAGATCAACAACTGGAAATTCGGATCAACCAATTAACAATCGAGTCATCACCAACAGAATAGTGGAAATATGTGGATTTCCGACGTAGCCAATGTACGAGTTATCGATCTACTACGCTAAACTGGCCTTTCCTGCAAAATAGCGCATCCACAAGGATCTGTTGCGCATTGTTATCTCCGAGTGTTCAAATTGGCTCGTTGCACACGCACCCCATGCATGTCGCAATCTATTCTCCATCTGTGAAACTGGGAAGCCGCGAATGGTCCTGACGATCCCAACCCAAAAGACCTTGATGCACGGGGGAAGAGGAGCGGGAAAGGTTAGGTTGACTATGAGGAGGTTTCTGCAGATCGGCCAGTTTGAGAGTATTTAAATTGTGTTTTTGCATGTATCAGAAGCTATCATGTTCACATTAAGTTTTCTTCACTAGACGTTCGTTGATCACCCGCTTTATACGAAGTCATGCGCCTGACTACAACCATCTTCAATGCCCTTCTGGGTGCTTATTTTGCATCTGCGAATGAAACACGAGCCAATTGCAACCCCAAATCTCTCAACACCACTAGCTTCAACTATGTCACCGACGTGGCGAATCAGACCGTCCACGAAATGGCTGTAAAGTTCAACCGGGGTGTCTGTGATATTGGTCGTGCCAATCTGAGTAAGTCCTCCCATATTGATCCGATCGTGAAATTTGAAGAAAAGTAAATGGCTTACTGTTTACAATCGCGATAGTGGCCGACGTGTCCATTGTTCCCAACCTTGGACAGACGATCAACATTCCTGGTCAAGTTTGTCATCCCGATTGGACTTCCTGCATCATTGATCGGCCAGGAACCAATGACTGTGTGATGGGTGGACCGCGTCTATACTACACTGTGAATGGGGATACCTTATGGAAGATCGCCGGACGCCTAAACATGACTCTCGATTCCATTCAATCTGGAAGTCAGTACGGAGCCAACGAGACTATTGCTGCTGGTCAATTTGTCAAGGTCCCTTTGTGCTATCCTAGTACATGCGATATTGAGCCTTATACTTTCTCCAAGGGTGTCTACAAGGATCTTGCAGACATGTACGGCTCGACTGTGGGCCAAATTCAAATGTTGAGTCCGACATACAACTACAGCGCCAGTCTCAGCGAAGGCGAAACCGGTCCTTCTATTGATATTGCCAAGAACTGTCGTTTGCTGTCATCCAACTATACAATCTTGTCTTAGATGAACTGCTAGTGGGCATGCGGGTTGGTGATGTGTTCATAAAGGCATGCCATTACGGAGGTATAAAGATAGTGTTCGAAATTATAATATGACTCCGAATAAAATTAAGCCTAAATTTATACCTATCCACTGTTTTGACTGGTGTTCTGTTGACCATACCTAGGTACTAGACCCCTACGTGGTCCACTCGGTCGTGCCAAGAAATAACTCTTTGTATTGAATCGAGTGAAATACGCTGAAGCAAACATACGTACCAATGCGACTATGTGTAGTCCCAAGCAGTTACTAAATCATTTTGGGTCACTCTTAACCCGACAAGTTCTCGTAAACTCTATTCAAATTAACTAGTACTAGTACTGACAGGAGGCAGTTTTGGGCCGCGGTCGATGTCTCGGCCGTACTAGACCTAATTGCACAATCTACGACACTATGATATCACATTATTTCTCCTGCCTTGAGTGAGTTATAAGTTTTCGCAATATGTCTAATCTTTCACTCAACCACCACATTTACCGCAGTCTCCTTGCCTAACTGAACATTGCACGCCTGGATCCGCTCAGAAGAGATGGGTTCTTTCGATAGTTATAAAAGCTACAAATACGACCCGAAAGATCCGAAAAGACTGGGGAACCCAAAATTTTCGCTAGTTCATTCGGGATTCGTACCGTTTTTTCTTGCCGAGTATGCTCTGCGTGAACTCACTCAGCGTGAGGAAGCGTTGCACCACAGGGCCAAAGGTCTGGAAAAGGCTTCACTCATCGAGGACAATCGCGACCAGCTTGAATATGTTAACCAGGAGCTTCAGAAGATTCAAGCCGAATTCCCAGCCAAAGAGTATGGGCTTTACATGAATGAGTCTATGTACCTGAGCCTCTTCAAAGAAAGCTACCGTAGCTTGAAGCAGGACTCGATATGGTATATGCGTGAAGAATTGATTCGGGATTGTTCAGACCAAGGAGGATGCTGTAGTCGGGGATGTGGATGCTGTGGGAAGAGAGATTTGTCCAGAAGAAGCAAAGGACATGGTCATTGCACTGCCGAATGCTGGTGCTGTATTGCCACTAGAGGGTTTGAGCTTCCGGAAAAGGAAAAAAAGGACCGCAAGGACGATTTCAAGAGCAGGCTTGAACAAACCAGATCACATTATTTTGAAATGCTCGTGAACTGCTTTTTTCTTCCATTAAAGCCACCAGAGGTTCTTAAATCAAAATCGTGGTGGCAGCAAATTTTCCGACATGGCTCTACGTCCTGAGATGCCGAGGATCTGCACTAATTAACTCGAAATCCGCTTCCTGAATTGACGGAGATCACTACTAGCCCTTGCTTCTAGGTAGCGCAGGTAGTAGATGAATTCGATTGCTACTCAGTGTCGTTCATAAACGTAATGTTAATGGGAAGCTGCAAGAGCAGGTCCATATCTCAAATTAAGATCACCTGAATCGAACCGACATCTGCGCAGATAACAAGTGGTAAATAAGAGCCCCTGGCCGATGGAGTACCCTCGATTATGATGGCAGAGCAACTTAATCCATTGTCTAAATTCGAGGGAGGGGTACTGCTTGGGACAAATTGAGTAATTTAAGATTTGCAAATATGATAAGCTAGTATTGGCCACATTCACAATGCAAGAGGTAGATACCTGAAAGAAATTGGCCAGGAAAGACATGCATCAGCAAAAAGAAGAAAAAAAAAAGGAAATCGCTCAAGGCTCAAGAGTCGAAAGCAAATGGGAAAACGCCAAATAGATCCCGATACCCATGCTTGCCAGCATTTGCAAAATCCGAAATAGATAGAACGCCAGTGTTCACGCCAGATAGAACAGACCCCGTTGGAGAAGGTATCATGTCGTCCAACATAATACAGAAATCGACAGCGTTAAAGATAAATAGAAAGTAGTCGTAGTCACTTAAATCAGCCACAATTGAAGATTTAATCAAGATAGTTGAAGAAGACACAGCCGAGAATCTGCCTCGTAAAGGGCAGACCACAGAAGAATAGGACGGAAGGGCGATGGCGCAGATAGTAAGAAATGTAATGTTACATCCACGAAAAGCTATGTGCAAGAAGCAATTTGCGCTCATATGTGCATGATAGTTAAGGGTATCTCCGAAAGCTCGACTAAATGCCGTCATGCAAGAAAACAGAATGTCGACTGTAGTACAGAGTTGGAGCTCATGTCGTTCGTTTGAAGCTGAGTGATCTCCAACGGTGAGTATGACCGGTTTTCTCGGTCTTGTTGTCTTTCACCGGCGGTGGGCCTGTCCGGGAAGACATTTTAGGATTGTGGACGTTGTTTGTATCCTTGGTTGGCACGGCCGGCCGTTCAGGCTCGGCTTTGGTGGTGGTAGGAGGAGAGCCAACAACAGGAGCGGTAACAGGAGTGGAAGTGGGAGCGGGTGCGGGTGCGACAGAAGTGGTGGTGGTAGTAGTGGTAGTGCTCGCGTTGGTGCTACTGGGAGTTTCAGGCAATGGAGTGGCTGCCAGATCTGAGGTCGATAACCTGGGCTCTTTATCCTTGCTCAGTCGTTGACTGAGATTCCGGCTCCCGCGCCTTAAAAAGCCGAACGATTTCTTAGGGGAGCCGTTCTCGGCTCCGACATCATTCGCGTCGGCTTTGCTTCTTTCGATAGCCATTCGGAATTCCTCAGCTTCGCGCTGGGCCTCTAGTTGGCGTTGGTGATCGGCCTCTTTGCGGCGAATCTTTTCTGCCTTCTCCCTCTCTTTCTCCTCCGCCTTGAGACGTGCCTTTTCCTTCTTGGCAGCAACATCACTCTTCTTTGGGCTCAGGGGAGGCGGCTGCTCGTCAGGAATGGGGGGTAGAGGCGGTTGAACAGCTGGGGCCGGTGCGGGTTCCAGCTCGGGACCTTCGTGGTGGGTAGGCATCATTTGGGGCGCTGTTGACGTCTTCTGGATAGGAGGAAGTCGATTCTGATCATCGGAAGGCACCTGAGATGCGCTGTTGACGTGAACTAAGTTAGGTGACAAGGGGTATCCGTTGGTCTTAGTTGACTCCCCCGAATCGGTAGCCGCATTTGCCTGGTCTTCCTGAGCTTGTTCCCGAAGAACGGCCTCAAGAGTCGTCTCCTGGTAGAAGAGAACATAGGCGCATGCAAGGCCAGGTCGATCCCCAAAGAAGTTCCGTACGTAGTTCTTATCCACCGGTTCCACGAGTTCATCATCAAAAAGCAACCACCCCCGGTCCTCCGTTTTAATTATTGCAACGTAGTGGCCGTGATAAGGTCCGCCGCCAATGTGAACGACTACCGCGTAGAGCTCATAGAGACGATCAGGGTCTTCCGCATCGTCGGTAGTGTTGAACAGTCGGAGATGGTAGGGGTAGACAACACGGTGGAATAACTTTTGTAGCCGTTGCAGATCTTCCGTATACTTAAAACGCTTCAGATGCAGTGCCAGCACCCGGGGTAGACGCTTGATCTTCATTCGTTTTTCTGCTTCCTGGAGACCACCGCAGTTATCGCAGTGAAACTTATTACGCTCGCAGAGCATCTCCTCAGCGGAAAACTTCCGAAGGCAGGATGTTACCGATGAGTGCTGCTCTAAATCCACCGAGAGATCTAGAAACACCTCATCGCGTTGCGAGACCTTCTCGCAGGTCAGACACTTGGTCTCTGACGTCAAGGTTCCTTCAAAAAGTTCATGCACCCATCTTGTCGTATTCGGAGATTTCGAGCCGGTACTGGTCGTCAACATGCCTAGCGAATCTGCACTCTCGGATGGTGGAAGGGATTTTTCCGCGAAACTCTGCTTGGTGGCCTCTGCCTCCACATTGGACACCACCTCGTTCAGCAAGAGATTCAAAAACTCGTGCGCATCCTGGTGCATAGGTGTCCGAAACATTTCGTTTTCACGTCGTAGTACGTCCAGGAATTGTTGGGGGCGAATGATTCCGATTCGTGATTGACTTGCCACCAGCGACTCAAAGATATCCTTGAGCGAGGTGAATAAAGACTCCGACATGCCATAGCTTGGGGCGTTGTTTTTGGTCTCGAGGATCGGCATCGTCTGTAGAGCAACCTTCTTCTTATATTCCGGTGAATCCTTATCCTCCGGTTTCTGCGGCTGGTTGGGGGGAACCCCCGCGCCACGCGATGATGGTGCCGGGGTAGCAGCCTTTTGTTTCGCTGCCAGGGCCTCGGCCTCTATATGTGCGTTGGGGTTCTGAAATCGCAAGTTCTGAGCGAGGGCAGCCTCGAGGCTTTCCAAGGGGGTGCGCTGTGGATAATTTATGACGGCTTCGCGGAAGGGGACGGAGTAGTAGAGACATTGGAGGATCGAATTGCAATAACAGGTATTTCCGTACTGGGAGGCGAATGAGTGTTAGATAGGTATTCCAAGGTATATCCAAATTCCCGGGGAATGAACTGAAGGGGAAATCGCTCACGTTTTCCATGCCAAAGAACTTGTCGCTGCCATCGCCACGAATCGGTCCTAAATCTTGGAGCCTCTTCTCAAGCGGGGACATCTGCGGAGTCTGGGGGTCCTTCTTGACGGGGGCCGGGGCAGGCGTTGAGGTGGCGGCCTATTCAAATGGACGGTCAATTTGGGTATTCGCGTCTGGAAGGGTCCCACGAGTGCGGCTTGGGGGAGGAGTGAGGGCACATGGTCTGCTGTACCACCGCACAAGAGGGATGATGCTCGTCGGGAAGGGCGAACTTACCCCATTGGCCTTGGGCCGGAAGAGCTTCATAATGGTCGAATAGCCTCGTTTGTTGCAGCCCACTGCATGGAGCAGACAAGATTACCGATCGCAGGAAAGGGCACACATAGAAAGAGGAGATAAGAGGTAGTAAAGAGGGAGAGAGAGAGAGAGAGAGGGAGAGAAGGGAAGGGAAGGGAAGGGAGGGGAGATTGGGGAAGAGGGGCCGTGTCGAGGCTGACTGAGTGAAAGGTCGGGGCAGAATGAGGCCAGGAACGTTTGGCGGAGAGCGTCCGGGGAAATGCACGGAAGAGCAGAGAGAAGGGCCAGAACTCCAAAGTTTCCTTAGGTGACTTTAGTGACTGGAGTTGCAACTTGAAACGCAGGAACCGCAAGCGCAGTCAACTTGAAGGCAAGGCAAGGGAAGGGATGTGGCGCAGGGCGGGAAGATGCCAGTCTTGGTTGATGCTAACCTTAGAATACCGTGGGATCCTATGAGTAGAATGGGACACTTCGGGAATGGCCCCGACTTATCTTGTTCAACTACTCTACGCCTACACCAGCCCCATCCACATTACTACTCCGTACCTCCCCTATGATTCGATCGTCACCTATTTCACGCAGACTGCAGCGGAATCATCCAGAAAACAGTGAGCCCTCCGCACTTCTCAAAAGCCACGTGGAGTCCTAAGGCAGGTACTGGTCCAATCGCCGAATTTCTTGATCCGCGCGATTCCAACCACACGCCAAAGTCAAGACTGAAAGTCTGTGTGTCACTGTGTGTGCACCGGCTATATCGGAGAAGGACTGACCGGTTGTTCTGCCCCAACAAAGCCTGCTCTGCGGAGAGTCCAGCCATTTCCATTGCTTCCATTGGTTCCATTGGCTTTCCTTCTTCTCCCTCCAGCGGAGCCCCCCACGAAGACCATGGAACTTCCTCCTCATTTCACCCGGGACATCCATCATCTCCAGCGCTAACAGTGGAGGTCATGAACTCTACAAACCCACAACCGTTGTCCGGTCATTGGCCCATCCCGCTCTACGCTCACGGGCCATGTGTCCGCCCCTCGCATGGCGTTCCACAACGCCCAATGATCATCCCCAGCGTGGGGAATTCCTCGCTGGTGGCGGTGGAGTCAGATTCCCCTCTCCAGTCTCGGTGGTCCTGGCCCCGGGTTACGCACCATCTACTTCCGTACCTACGCATGTATCCTGGTCATTGCTGTGCTTGACTGCATCCTGGGGTAGAGATCTGATCATCGATATGCAAGGAAGTCGTGGGATCAACCACACATACGAGGTTGCCCTGATGACCGCGCGGCCCGTGTCCTTGTCACCGGCGACTTTCCGAGCAACGACCCCCCCGGAAATGCCACAGTAGCGCGGTCCCGCAAGGAGCCTATTATTGACATTGACGCAGGCGGGCGCACACTAACCCACCGCCGGAGCCTAGTCCTGCATGCCCAGTCTCTATCGACCTACACTGATTGACTACCGACCGGGCAGGTCCTTAACCTCCGCCACTTCATGGGACCATCCGCAGGGATCTCTCCCAAATACCACACCATGTTCAAGCGCCCATTTGGGGGCGAAGAATTCAAGCCTCTGTTAATTGGAGACTGGAGACAAAAGGAGTTACAGAGTGGCGACCAAGGCTATATGGTGCATATACGGATACCACTCTACAGTATCAAGAGGTCTCGAACTTGAAGGGCATGCATACATCATAGTGGGGGCGGTTTTCTAGGTAGAAATCACCCGTCATAAAACCCCTTCTCTACACCGTGCCCCTTCCCCCCTTTGGGCAGCTTGCAATCACCACGAGGCTCCACTTATATGATATCGGAGCGGAGTGCTACGGAATACTTTACTCGTACGGATAACTGATTCAATAATCATCGTGGACACCTCGGGACTAGCTGTGCTCGCTTGTTAGACCCGATTCATGAATTGGGGTTGATGCATGACCGCAACTCGGCTGCAGCCACTCCGGTAAGCATATTTTGGTCGGGTTAAGTTTCCATAAGCTACCCTCGTCTATGTTGGCCTCTGGCGTAATTCCCATTTGCTTTCTTGGAGGTGAGCGATTATCATGCAGGATGCCTCCCAAGTGGCCGGCATCTCACCCGCAAACAATTTGCCACCCTATTTGATCGAACTTCAATATATTTCATCTCGGCGGCCAGTGCTCTCGTAAGCCACGACGCTGGCTTTAGGTGTTTAACTCTCAGAGGTAGCCGATGAGTGCTCCGGGGTGGGGTGCTTTTTTCTTGGCCTATCAACCTGGACAGAACAAGCCATGATCAGCAGGGTTGTGGCTTAACTGGGCCTATACTTGCGTGGCTGGTCAAGCTCGCATCCTCTCCAGGTGTGCAAGAGCTTGTCTGCTGTGTTTCAAGTCTCATGCTTATGTTTCGTTGATGTGAAATAGACTGGCGCAGACCCCGGTCGCCCAGATGCTCCACTTGGGCATCTTGATCATTTACCTTCCAAACACTATTGAAGTCAATAAAGAAGAAGAAAACGACCAATTAAATCATTCCAAGAAATATGACAAGGGAAAAAACGACAATATCCCCCGCCTGCCCCTCGCCTCGGCTGCGTAGCCAAGAGATGGCCACATAGCCGGCACCACCCCCAAAAGGCCCTTTGGGAGTAGCTGGCAGTGGGAACTAGCTACCAGCAAGGACTTTGCAAAAAAAAGTCTTGTTTACCCTCTTCACCTCGCTCCTGCCCTAGTCTTGACATCTGGACAGCGGAACCGATACTTTTGGCTGATTGTTGCAAGTTTAGTCAAATCATAGAGTACCAAGTCAACTTCGGGATAGATCCATGTGCCTCTGCTACACCCGAACTCATGAAACTCAGCCTCCTGGGGCTTATTAGAGGTCACGGGAACTAGAATTTTCATCATTTTATTTGATTTGCTTGAAACAACTTTTCGTCTTTCCATCATCCTGTAATACATATTGAATCTACAATAGTGATCGTCATGATGTTGAGTTCTGCCAGCTTCGGAAATCAATTCAATTTCAAGTGACATTCTATGAGACGCCCTGCAGTGGAGGTCCAAGAGTCTTACCAAGGGATAACATATTCCCTCCAATGCTCTTTAGTGTCGGCGTCTTTGAATTTTCCAATGCCTCCAACAACACCGTCTTCACCCACTAGCCAATCACCCATTTCCACTCGTTCCGCCCAATTCTCCAACACTTTGTGTAGATATGAGCTACGTGAATCCCAAGGTAAATAGCCACTATATCCACTGAATGAGTCCGTCTGGTATAGTTGATCAGGCTTGCTGCCTCTCGAAAATCTAGCTCCAGGGTTGAACGGAACACCATTGCTACTTCGAGCAAACCCGTTGCTGCCGACGTTGAACGGCAAGAGAAGTCGACTTTGGTTGCCAGACTCCCAATTGAAATCTTTGTCGGTGGGTTCAAGGTATAAACCAGAGGGGATGTTCTCAGCATTTCCGTCGGGAAACCAGGGCCGGGTCCAGGGTGACTTATTCTCTCCTTCCCCACGGAAAAGGAGTAGAGGGAAAAGGGCTTCCGGCTGAGCAGTATTAAACCGGTCTGGAATCAGTTCATTGAAGCGGCGATCAGCAAGTGGCTGATTTATCAATTCGGCCGGGTCTTGGAGTCGAATGCCAGGGGCAATATAGCGAAAATTGAGTTGTCTGTTGGGAAGCGCTGATAGAAAACATCTGGCAAATGAATCCACTTCTATGAACGACGCCTCCATGACTGATTCGGAGTATGGAAGAGCTATTCCTTCAAAGTTTGGATTTTCTCGGCCATGGTCATGTGTCCAAGTTGTAGGAAGCCGAATCTCAATAGCGTCAAGAAGACGGGTAAAAGCACTGACAGCCCTCTTAACATCCATTGGGGTATGTTGGTGGATCTCCCAAGGAAATACTCCACGCCCAAACTGACCACCATTGGCACCTCTCAATTCTTTTTGACGGTCTGAGTATGTTGTTATTTTGCCCTCGTTGATCATGTCTAGATAGGCTTGCAGAATATGTTGTAATGGCAGCCATGGCCACTGTGCCCTATCAGACCAGATCAGTTCTTCCCAGTCCGGAACAAAGGATGCGAGCTCGGTTTCTTGATCGAATCTATTTGGTTTGTGAGTCCTTCTTTATCGTTGACTAGAGTGAAGTATAATAGGAATCTCACAGTATGCCGACTTCTTCATCACTCTTCGTTTTTGTCGAGGGATACAACCACACATAACGATCACCACCCGATGCGGGAAAAGTGTCTGGGTTGAAAATTTCATGTTTCCCATAAAGCGCCATGAGGTAATAAAAAAGATGAAAATCTGAAACCGTGTCCCAAATGATTGCTCTTGCCGACCGCAGGAACCTGATCAGGCTCGGCTTTAGGCGGGATGCAAGATCGAATGGAATCGGGGACGCCTCTTCCCACCAGGTCTTGGACGGAAGAGAAGCGATATCCCGTCCAGCACCAATCCATGCATGTTCAAGGATCTGGTTGTGAAGCTGGGCCGATAATTGGGGGTCAAACACAGCCTTGGGCATCTTGGCTGCACGGAAATTAGATCACAAGGGGTGCATCACAAGGTGCACAAACACTTAGAATGCGTATAACTTCTTGGGACTTCAATGAGAGATTTGTAGAAATACGGGGGTATGATGAGTGCAATAAAGAAGTGTAGATATGGCAACAAGAGGATGGAGGGCGAAATAACAAATCTACGGGGTCCCAAAGAAGCTAGACTGAATATACTAGATCTAGCCCAGAGGCAATCCATACCATACCTCTGCTAATTACCTATGACTATCTCAAAAATATTTTCCCCGTTCCAAGTTCTTTGGGCCGTGTTATCGTGGAGAGAGAAGGCATGGACCGAAATTTCATACAGGAAGAAGTTATCTAACAAGAGCGGGTGGGTTGGCACCCTGCTGCTGCTGAGTGCGGCCTCAGGCTTCAACACTTCTGATGAATTGTGTCTATAATCGCGGCATAGGCAGTGGAAAAGGCAAACTTGGAGAATTCCGCCCTGTTTTGAAGTTTCAGGTTCAAGTTGTACTAATACTACTACCCACCTGCGCAAACCGCCCCGCTTACCAGATCTATATATATATCTATATAGTACTAGTACAAAGCTGTAGTCAGCACGAAAGCGATGGCTTGATATTGGATATATCGGCTGGCGAAATATTCTGAAATTGGATAAATATCGCTTAGTACTGTTGTTTATCTTGGCAGCCACGGCCATCCCATTTCTCTTGATGTAAGCTTTGGAAGGAGATGACCTTGGAATCAAAATATACGCTATGGCCGCAGTCTGACGGAAACTTTTCAGGTACAACACCATCACCTTTGAGTCACTGGCTACCAATGAGTATGGCTTTGTTCTGGGGCCAGGCGACCTAAATTCTCACAATGCCCAAAGCCTGACAACACCGGAGCTTGAAAATGTTTCCAGCCTCCCATTGATGGTCAATCATTCAATTCTACGACGACATGGCGGGAATTTTCTTCCAGTATTGCTGCCGGTAATTTTGATCGTCTCACCACTAAGGGATGTTACAACTTTATGCAAAAAATGAGCCCAAGCGGTGTCATCGCTCTCCTCGGCCTCGTTGAGAATAGTTCCATTGCTGACGGAGGCAACGCGGCCTTTTTGGTGACTGATCTTTATGGTGGCACGCCTGATACTGATGTGACTTCATACCATAGGAATAACCCGGACGAAAACAGCGGTGAAATAATGGGTGATGCTTTCTCTAAGACGACATTTAGCCTCAGTTTACCTGGTCCCAATGGCAGGATATACTATGATCGACATAATATCACAAGCGGGATGACTTGATACAGGGATAAAGGGGGAGATTCCAACGCATGTATGGCTGCTTCACAAGCTCTGATAGACTCCCACGGTATGATGACTGGTCAACTTCCAACTCGCCAGGAATTTGAGGAAAAATTTCAAGCTTGGGTCAATGACGAAGATCCAGATGCCACAATTAGAGTCTACACGACCATTAATTGTGTGCCTGAGTATATTTATGATTCGGACGATTTATACACCCCTGCAGCATATAATATCAACGGCTGTCTTGCTGTGAAAGGCGAAGAGAGCTGCCAATTGCTGTATAGCCCACCTATTTGCCTCGCCCTTATATATGCAATGACAGCTAAATTAGTGGTCATTTTGCTTACAATGAAAGCTGGACACTCGCGAAAGGCTCCCCTCTTGGCTATTGGAGATGCCATAGCATCTTTCATGGAAACTGCGGACTGCACGACTGAGGGATTCTGCTGGGCTTTGGAGTCAGATTTTCGTCGAGGAAAATGGGAAATGCCCAAAGCCCCAGATTGGTTGTAAGTCTTGAATGAGAATGCCGACTTCCCAGAGATGCAACTCAATCATAAAATCGTCAATTTTGGTCGATTACAGAAACGGAAAAGATGGATGCAAGTTCCGAGCTTGATACAATGGCTGGTAACCTTGAGTTTGTAAGTAAATTTCCGAGACTGATAATACCTCAAACGAGATCTCGTCTAATCCTGTCTAGATGCCTTGCTTGTATTGCCTATGGTTCTTGATTTCTGGAGCTTGAAATGGCTAGTCCATATCATCATGACAATCCCGACGTCAAACCAAGCCTCCGGCTTACAACACAATTGTTGCATGAGTGGTGGAACGCAGAGATAACAGCTGGGCGGAATATGTTGATTTACCAAGAGAATCTCAGAACATCCGTTTTGAGTTCGGTGATTATAGCTGATATCCCCCATTTAGCGATCACAATTGCTTACTACTTCTACAATGGCCTTTTGACAAACATGCTAACTGGGGCGGAATACAGCTCCTATGGGGCCACCAAGAAACCACTACGCGTGCCAACCCCAGTGAAAGGCAGTGAACAACTCTCAACATACTTTCTCAATATGCCGTATCGATATGCCACACTAATTGTCGTGCTCAACATCGCTCTTCACTGGTTGGTTTCTAAGAGCATATACTATGTCTCCATCGTTCCATATGGCCCTAAAGGCCAAGCAGGGGGACCTGATAGCGGAGAAATTCGGACATTAGCATATTCGTTCCTGGCTACTTTTGTTTCTGTCCTGATTGGGGCATTGATGGTGTGTATACTACTGGTACTATCTATACGGCGATTAGACTCTGAGATTCCAGTCACTCAGTCCTGCGGTGCCGTGATCAGCGCGGCATCTCACCTACCTAGGCATGAGGAGTCGGAATGTCATATTCTTGGGAAACTGAAATGGGGCGAGACTGCTCCACCTGCTTGGGTTCTGGATTGGTTCGGCGTCATTGAGGATGGCAAAGGGCATTGTAGCTTCACTTCAGGACCTGTAGAAAAGCCATTATTTAAAAAGATTTACGCATAGATGTATTCGAGAATCCAATTATTTCAAATCTTTCAGTGATCTCCCCTACCATCTATACAAATTAAAACAATGAATGTGCCTAGATCGCTATCTGGACAGTGCATCGCGATATGACGGAAAAACCCTCGGAAAAACACACCTCAAACAGAAAGAAGTCCCGTTCGTCACAAATCGTGCAACGTCGACTCGCTCGCCCTGAATTGCGCGCCTTTTATGCCGTCCCTTGCTAGAAGTCTGCGCTCGACACGAAGAGCAATTGCCAACAATCTCGGCGCTGGCAGCTGTCGTCTGACTCATTACACTTTGCCTGCCCAAAGGCTGCTGCATGCGACCTCGAATCAAATTTATCCCCGTGCCCCCACCATCCCCCACCATCAAAACC
>JAVMSB010000270.1:0-44432 GCA_031761475.1 Penicillium pancosmium | reverse complement strand
CCCCCCCAAAAAATACCCTACATAATGGAGCCTATCGCTCGCAAGTCCGAGCTACCCTACGTCAACGCCATGGAGCCCCGCGTTCAATCCGCCTCCAACCGCTCCCTCCTGCGCTCCGCAGCCGCAGACGAAATGCACGACCTCCTCTGCGTGGGATTCGGTCCCGCATCCCTGGCCATTGGAATTGCGCTCAACGACGCAATGGACCCCGCCCTCGGCCGCACCCCAAACCCCAACTTCAAGCCCAAGGTCTGCTTCCTGGAGCGCCAGAAGCAATTCGCCTGGCACTCCGGTATGCTGGTTCCCGGGTCGCGCATGCAAATCTCCTTCATCAAGGATTTGGCTACCCTCCGCGATCCCCGCAGCAGCTTCACTTTCCTGAATTACCTGCACAACAAGGATCGTTTGATCCACTTTACCAACCTGGGCACGTTTTTGCCTGCGCGCATGGAATTTGAGGATTATATGCGTTGGTGTGCGCAGCGCTTTAATAACGTTGTTTCGTACGGTGAGGAGGTCGTTGATGTTGTTCCTGGTAAGGAGACGAATGGAGTTGTGGAATACTTTGTTGTTCGTTCGCGGAATATCGAGACTGGTGAGATTACTTCGCGCCGGTCTCGTAAGGTCGTCGTTGCTCTGGGTGGTAAGGCGAAGATGCCTCCTGGTTTCCCCCAGGATCAGCGCATCATGCACTCGTCCAAGTACTGCACTGTTCTGCCTAATGTGCTGAAGAATGAGTCCGAGGCATACAATATCGCTGTCGTTGGCAGTGGCCAGAGTGCTGCGGAGATCTTCCACGATCTTCAGCGCCGCTACCCTAACTCCCGCACTACTTTGATCCTGCGGGATACAGCTCTTCGTCCCAGTGACGATTCTCCTTTGTACGTGATACCTTAGCTCAGTCCCCAGGAGAAAAGAAAAAAAAAAGCTAACATACCCTCCCCAGCGTCAACGAAATCTTCAACCCCGAGCGCGTGGACAAATTCTTCAACCTCCCCACCGAAGAGCGCCAAAAGCGCATCGCTACCGAGAAAGCCACAAACTACTCCGTCGTCCGTCTCGAACTCATCGAAGAGATCTACAACACCATGTACCTCCAACGCGTGCAAAACCCCGACCAAACCCAGTGGCAGCACCGCATTCTCCCCGAACGCCGCGTCGCTCGCATCGAGCACCACAACCCGGCCCAACGCATGCGCATCCACGTCAAGAGCGTGAAAGACGAGAGCGCCGAGGGCAAGGAAGTTCTCGAAGTCGACGCTGTCATGGTTGCTACGGGCTACCAGCGCGACGCACACGAGCAATTGCTGGAACAGGTGCGGTCTCTAAGACCGGCTGGACAGTCTGTTTGGACTCCTGGTCGTGACTATCGCGTTAATTTGGATGCTGGCAAGGTTAGCCGTGATGCGGGGATTTGGTTGCAGGGTTGTAATGAGAAGACTCATGGTTTGAGTGATAGCTTGCTTTCTATTCTTGCTGTGCGGGGTGGGGAGATTGTTAACTCTGTCTTTGAAGATCAGCTTGCTGGTACTGGTACGGTGGTGCAGGACACCCGGGTTCGTGCTATGCTGTAAATGAATTGGAGGGATCCAATTTGTTTTCTTCTAGTGGATGGGATGGGATGATACTAAGGAGCTTTGCCAGAATGTGCAAGTTCTTCAAAAAAACAACTGCAACTGGGCTCCGGCTACGGCTACGGCTACGCACAACTGACTTTCACTTTCAATGTTTTCTTCTCACATACCCCTTTTTTCAATTTCAATTGCTATGTTAGAGTCTATGCGCGGCATTTGTTTTCTAGACTGTTGGAAATTGGAAATTTAATGAGAACGGCTTTTTCAATTGACTTTAAAACTTTTTTCTAAACCACCCTCCACCTTCAAGTTTTTTTGGAGAATATTTTTTTCCCTCTAATGTGTACCCCTCTGACCCTACTCAAAAAGGTTAACTCTGCCGAGATCAATGTTTCAGCCCTTTACGCCTCGGGGCCGGACACTGGCATACATAAGCTTACTATGGAGTATGTACGGAGTACGAAGTACTGAGGCTGACAGGGACAGGGACAGCAAGCTTGAAATATGGTATGATCTAGTGGGGATTGATTGATTGATTTGATCAGATTTCTTCATACGAATACCATATCCATAGCTCTAATACATGTACTACTAGTATACTGTATACTGTACACCAAGTGGATCCTGAATACTAAACGATAAATACAAATACAATTCCCAACCGTCCGCCAAGACCAACCAACCACACAATTAAAAAAAGTCATCGGAAACCGCGCGAAGAACGGACCTTTGACCTTTTGCCTAGCCGAGTCCACCTGTCGTTGACCTGCGTAAGCGATGATCTGCGCGCTGATCGGAGTCGAGTCCCTGTCTGTCCCTGTCGAGTCCCCTGAAAGGAAAGTGGTAAGACTTGGAGAGTTTTAGGTGGAATTATTTGGATCACTTGATCTACAAGTACTGTACGGAATACTCGAGTGATCCTCATCCTCCGTCTGGGGGTACATGGACAGTAGTAGTACTCTTCACTTCACATGTTAATTAATCTGCATTGGGAGAATTCGTCAGAAGTGTCCCTCACTAGTAAGTACTGCTCGTACTCCTGAGTGGGGGAGAACAATCCAGACCAAATTTCTGTCCTTGCAAGGCAGCGTATTACAGTAGTGCTTCGGTCTGTACTTATGGTACATACTCTCTGTACGAGTAACTACCCACAGTGTATGTAGTTATACGGATTCATACGGACCCGACCTGACACGAAAAAGAAAAGAAAAAGAAAAAAAAAGCCACGGTGGGTCCAGCGTGGCGCAATCAGATAACTCCCGAACGAAAATTTTTATCTGATCAGAAATTCCCACTTTCCCGGTTTTATTGGTAATTGGTAATTGGGCTGCACCATGCAGCCCCCCCCCCCCCCCCCCCCAAAGTTTGTGGGAAAATATGTACCTATAGGTAATGTACATACACAGTCCAGTACCACTCTGTCGGGCCTTGCCACTCCGTATGGCGCGTTGAATAATTGAGAGAAACTCTACCCTGCCTGTCTGTCACCGCACTTTTTACGTTTCTTTTACCTTGGACAATCTAGGCTAGAATCTAATCTCCAATTACATACGGAGTACGGTAGTGCGAGTACCCAGTCCAGTCCAGCCCACTTCCCCGTCTATCACTTTCCTATACTGTGCTTAGCGAGATGGGGTCCCCCTACCCTACTCGACCATTCATTTCATTAATTCCTGGCCCTCGGCTGGCTTACGCCAACCTGGCAGAAGGCGGTGGGGGCACACCTCGTGTTGTATGTACGAGTACTCCGTACTTTGTACAGTACCTAGACTAGGCCAAGATCCAGCTGCAGATGCAGATGCAGATGTACCCATCTTCATCCTCGTCGTTCCGGCTACCGAGGACCCGCTTCGCACTCCATGCCACGCCAACCCGAGCTCCTTTGCTTCGCTCGCTCCCAACCGAGCCGCCTGTCGAATGCACAGGACAAGGAAGGACACAGGGCAATGTCTCTCGGGGTGGAGTCGGCTGCAGATTCGTTATACACATTGCGGAGTACTGGGCTACGCTAGGCTGCGTGTTTAGGACAACGAAATACAGGCGAAAATGTAAGGACAGCCTTGTACGAGTAGTTACGAGTAGAAGATCCAAAATTTCGCCATATTTCTGGCCATTGAAATTGGCGATAGAAGTTAATTCTGGAGGTTTGCGCCATGTGTGAAAGAAAAACAAGCTTAACTCAAGCCCTGCGAACTTCAAATTGAACGCCTCAGACCTGTTATTACTGATTCTGAAAAATTAAAATGTACTCTTATACATACATCACCGCATGGCATGGCTGGGTAATGCAATGCGGTGAAATGCGATGTAATTACCATCCTTCAGATCAAAGACCCTGCATTCTTTAGCCCTCACAACACGAACTCAATTCGATCAGCGTCTATAAAATCTCCAGCGTCAAGACTAACACTAACACTAACACCAACACCCCTTTTGTGGCGTCCGTGTTGGAATGGATTGGGTTTCCAGCCTCGTTTCATCTTGGTTGGGGTCGATTCATCAGTCAACGTGGATTCGCTTACTGCGCTCCGCGCGGACCAGGATCATATCAGGCCATTTCATATCAGATCAGATCAGATCATGCCTTTCCCTGTGCTCCCGAGGTCTTGGCTTAATCTGTTCTACGGATCCTCGGACCAATTTGACCAGGGCTCAGTGGTTCATTTTGTTTCGTTCCTTGGTTCGTTTTGCCTAGTACATATACATATGTGTATGTACTAGTACGCCGCCAGCTGAGCTGTCACCGACACTGGTACCCTCGCTCTCGCCCCGAAGAAAAGTGGATAGGATTGATAGTAGCCTGTCTCCTCCCACCCACTCTCTTGAACCGTGTACTACATACTGTAGCTTCTTACGAGTCTCGTAGCTGGCTGGCTAGCTAGTTAGCCTCCTCCTAGCCTACATAGCCCGCATCCACGTCTGCATCCTCGGCTCGGTCCCGGGCTCGGACAATGAAGCAGGAATAGGCAGGTTTCCAGAATTTTGCGGCATACGGTATCTGCATGGATCGGCACGTCGCCTGCTGCGGGTATCCTTCCCCTGCGGAAAGTGAAGTGATCATCGGCAAACTTGTCGAGCATGCCTTCTCTTGGGTTAGTTTCAAATGCAGGGTCCAGACTGGTGTCAACTCAGACTCAGACTCAGGGTCCAGTCCAATCTATTTCAATGTCAATCTCCTCTCCTCTTCCCCACTGCCTGGCCCGGCAGTGTGTGTACCCCGACGGTATGTCTGTCCTATCATGTCCTATTCTGGATGTACTCGGTATTTTGTGGCTTGGCCTGTCTTTATTGACTTTCTTTACACTTTTGACCTGTGCCATGGGGTTGGAGTTAGAGTCGGAGTTAGAGTTGGGCAGGGGCAGGGGCAATATGAGGATTTTGGCGCTTTTGGCTGCAAATAGACAAACTACTTGCAGTTTGCTTATACGGTGTACTCGTCCTACTCACTCCTCTCCTGTAATAATTCGAAATTCAAAATATGTCTTTACTAGTACTTTCTGTGTTAAACTTACTTGGCTTGGTCGAGGTCATAGTGGTGATTAGCTACTCTACTCTAACGTAGTCTTGAAAAGCTTCACGGTATCTGAATGCCACCCCGCAGTGCCAGTATCATGTAACGTGCCTATGATATACTAGTACTATATATACTTGAACTCGAATGCACCTGATACATCTAGGCTGGAACTTGAAGCCCTGGGGGTTATCCCGAGGACTCGGGGCCGTTATTCACTTGAATCCTCCCTCACTCTTTCCCGTCTTGCAAGTGAAATTGGAACTTCCTCCTCTATTCCGAATATGATTGAATTCAATCGCTATTTGTTTTCCTTTTATCTACTCACCAAATGTATTGGGGAGGTTTAGAGCGTAGCTTTTGCCGGTTGACTCTGGCTGTTGTCGAATCCTGTCCACGGACTCGGAGTTATCGTTCTCTCTCTAGGTACTGATACTGTTCTCTATTCTCCCACCTCTTGTCTTCTCGCTTCTTCACTCCAGGGCTATAACTTGAATTATCAGCACCTGGCAAGTTCCTCCCTACTACTACATAATTACTACTAGTAGTTACTGCCCCGAATAGGTGGTTACAACTTCTAGTAACAAGATCAGTAAATTAGTTCAAGTTGTACTATATCCACGAATCATGATAAACTTGAAAGGCTAATATAATCATTATTCTAGCATCCACTGTACAATACAAGCAAGCCCAGCTTCAAGCCAACCCTCCAAGTTACTAACATGAGGGGAAGCTCGAGCTCGGCTCCAAAAAATGCACTCCGATCCATAACATATGACACAATGTCGGGAAACCCAAAGAATATGCCAACGCAATGCAATACAACAGAGCAGAACACAACACCGTCGCTGCTGTCATACATAAGAAGGCCCGAGAAAGAAAACATGATGAAGTTGTGAAGGGAGGAGGAAGGGTCAAGTCGGGTCGCGAGGGTCATTAATAAATATTCTTCAGCCACCACCACCACCGGCACCACCAGCCCAGAGAAAATGCAAAGATGAACTGGAACTGGGATTGAAACGAATGTTCGATTCGATTCGCATCACCCCAGTCAAACATGAACATGAAAATGAAAAACCACAGATGAAGTCAAGGGTCAAGACTCATCTAAACCATCCGCTCAGGATCCTCATCCGCAACACTCCTATAAGCACCACCACCCGCATCCCCACCACCCCTCGATCTAGACCCAGTATGCATTCGCATCGGCGTCTCATACATATCATGATAATTAACGACCTCACCCGCCAGCATCGCCGAGCCAGACTGTCTCTTCCCAAAAATAGGCGCCGGATCACACCAGAAATCACGACAATTCGTGGTAATACCACGGGAGAAAGGATTCCTAGGTCTTGCGACAGCCTGACCCTGTCCCTCGCGCAGACCATCTCTCGCCGTTGCGAAAAATGCATCAATTCCCAACAGGCTGGACCATTGCGAGAAGCAGTTACCGTGGCGGCGACGTGGTGGGGGAGGTCTGGAGAGGGCTGGATTTGGTCCTGCGCCCGCGGCGGAAAGACCGGCTGCATCCAGCGAGGTTGTTCCGGCTGTCATTGCTGAGGCGAAGGCTTGTGAGCTTGGGTATGATCGGTCGATGTGGTGGCCGCGCATGTTTTCGTATGTTGTTTGGTTGCGGGAGATTTGGACTAGTTGGACTGCGCAGAGCATTGTTACCCAGACTAGTTGGAGGATTACCCAGATGTTTAGGACTAGGGTGAATGTGTCTCTTGTGACGTAGCTGCAGAGGGTGTCGTTGATTACGTTGCATGTTGCGGCTGTCGGAGCGGGGAGGGCGTTGATATCTGGTGAAATTGAGATTAGTTATGGGGTTTGGTTAGGGTGAGTGTTGATTGCTGGGAAGATACTCACAGCGAACGGTCAGCTGGACGAATAGAATGATGCCGACTTCGAGAGAAACAATGTAGAGAACGAAGTGGCGGAGGTTGTTCGCTCCGACACAGTTGTCAATCCAGGGACAGTGGCTTTGGATGGGATTAGCAGGTGAGCTGGAGGGTCGGGGAAGCTTCACTTACTGGTCGTGCTTCGAAACGCAACGGCCACAGCGGCGACAATGCTTGCTGCGGAGAGGCTTTCGCGACATGCAAGGGACGCAAAAGTTTTCTTCGTCAAATTTCCAGAGCTCAAAGAGTTGCTTGACCATTTCTCTTTGCTGGTTCCGGCTGCTGATCTTGGGCACGTAACCGGGATCCTGGACCATGGCGTAGATATAGAAATAGGCTGTAAGGCCATAGAAGACGGCAAACAGGATGTTCAATATCGGAGATGAAGAATAAGTGGCTATTTCGCTCGTTAGAATTTCGCTTCTTGATCTTGGTCTTGGATGCGGGCTTCATCTATCTCCTCAAACTCAACTCACCTGGCAATACCCTGAAAACATAGCAAAAGCCAACCCAAAACAATGTGCCTGCAAAAACACCAGCGAGGTACGGCTACACACAACGTGTTAGTAAATAGTTCAATCACAGCACAACACACCGTACAGCTGTCGTTATTATAGGCAAATAACATACCGTCTTCTGCAAAATCCGATACTCCGAAGGCCCCCGATTCGCCAACTGCTGCGCAGACCACTGCATCCCAAAAAGCGTAACCAACGTAAGCGGAATACTCAAGAACACCGAGATATGGCTCAACATCCAAAGCGCCAACAGAATCGTCAAAAACGGCCAAAGGAAGAAAAACTTCGCCATGGTACTCTTATTCCGAACAATCGCCAAACCCATCGGCACCTCCTTCTGCGTCCCATCAGGCTCATACCCGCGCTCATTGAGAGCACGATACCAAACCCGCATCGTATTCATCTCCTGCGCAACCGTACTGGGCGACTTTCCATCACGGGTTTGTGCGAATCGGTCAGCCCCGTATTCCAACAATTTCAAGACACAAGGCAATGAGCCCTTCACCAATGCCCAGTGGAGAGGTGTTAGTCCGCCCTCGTCTACTGCGTTGGCATTGGCGCCCCAGCGGAGGAATAGGTCTACGCATGTTGGGTAGCCCTTGTATGCAGCCCACATTAGTCCTGTGTGGCCTTGTTGGTCGACTACGTCGACAGGGATCTCCTGGTGTAGGAGGAGGACGAGGAGGAATGCGTTTCCGTCGATGGTTGCGAGGTGGAGGATGTTGTAGCCTTGGACGTCGGTTAGGAGGGGGTCTGCGCCGTGCGAAAGGAGGAGGTTGACGATGTAGTAGTTGCATCGTTGTGCTGCCCACATCGCTGGTGTGGCTACGGATTCGCCGCCCTTTGCGTTCACGTCGGCTCCGGCGTCGAGGAGGAATTTGCACATGGCGTATTGGTTATTGATTGCAGCCCACTAGCGGCGGTAGAAGTCAGTTTAGCTACCTGGACCGGTCCATTGCATATCCGCGGTGGAGAGGAGGAGGGGGCAAACAAACGTGTAGCGGAGTAATTCCTTCCTCATCTCGATGATTCGCTGTCAATTTCTTGGTCGCAAACAGATTCTGCATTGCGCCGATCTCTCCAATGCGAGCTAGCTGCATGATATCCTCACCCAAGGGGATAGAGCCCTTGGGCGCATTGGACTGCATGTTCTTCATCTCGACATCGGTGTTTGAGGGGGTTGGGGTCTCTTTCCCGGTCATGGCTGATGTCGATCTAGAGCTTTGTCCCGGGGGACTACTACTCGGGGTATCGGAGGGCGGAGTTTTGGAAGACATGACAAGGCGTGTATCGTGAATGGGGGTGAGGGTGAGGGTGAGGGTGAGGCTCGGGATCGGGACCGGGAGGCTGCCGTCGGACGGGGGCAGGGGATTCGGAGTGGGAATCGAATGGGTGCACGATTCCAGGGAGTGTCTTTATAGGAACTCTGGGTCTCTAACGGAACATTGCGATTTCCGTAACCAGTACAGACTCCGCGTAGATAAATGGAGGGAGGGAGAGAGTGGCTGTGGAGGAACAGGAACAGAACAGACACAGGGTGAGAAGGGCGGACTTTTTTGGCAGTCGGGGAAATCAAAAGGCTCCACGCTAGTAGGCTGCAGCGATCCTGCAGTCAGCGCTTAGTGGATGACCAGGTGGATTATCCTGGTTGACAATGAAAATGAACTTAGTTCTATTTCTATTTCCAGAAAGAAAAAAGAAAGAAAAAAATGACTGAGCCGCGCAGCTTGGGTGCCAACTTGAGACTATACTTAATGCCTCCTGGTATATACTCCTACACTCTCCCTTTGCCCGCCCACGCTTCGGCCAATCAGAAGACAACCATTGGTTTCTAGCCTCAAGATTTACTTTGGTAGAGTCTGCGTCCCAAAATTCATATTCAACTTTATTTAAATTGCATTGCATTGCATTGCATTGCATTGATTCTGATCCGAGAATTCTTTATTAACATAGATGAACATTCGAAAGTGTACAGAATGGGTCGAGCGCAACATCAGACACGCATTAAATATCTTCATCAATCATCAAAAAACCTCCTATTCGGGGCCAACTGACACTGGTGTCAATCCTCCCTCTACATTCATCTCATTCATCTCATTCATCAACATCCGCGCATTAACCCTGAGATCAAAATCCGCCAGGAAACAAAAACTAATCTCCAATTTCGACAACTCCACATCACTAACACCACCAACCTTCGCAATCCGCGTATGCGGATACCCCAAATCTTCCAAGGCCTTAATAGCAACAAGAAGACCCGCCAATACCAGTCGGTGCATGTTCTTCGGCGTGACCCGGAACATCTTCTCCACCAGCGTCATGCGTGTAATGTAGACGCTAGTGGCGAGAAAGACGGCGGTGGACATTGGGCAGTAGCGGTGTAGTCGGAGTAAGTAGTCCTGCAGTGAAATGGGAGGGATCTTTTTGGAGAGAAATTTGCGTGAGAGGATGGCCATTTGGAAGGATTCTTCTTTTGTTCGCTCTGTAGGGTGCTCCCGGTCCTCTGTGTTTCCTCCGCAGTGTATACCGACGCTTTTTACAGCGAGACCCTCCTCCTCCGCCGGTGTTTCACTTCCGATCGGAGTTGAGCAGAGGGAATTTGGATCTGTGGTTGTTGTGCTCGATTCGAAGTAGGCGTTTAGTCTTTCGACGTTATCGCACAGTTGTTGCAGGGCTTCCTCAGGGGAGATCTTAAAGACCGCTGCTGCCGCGGTCGACTCGTCCATCGCGGGTTTGGAAGTAGAGTCTTCGGCCGGTAAGCCCAGCTTTAGTAAAGGTGGTGGTGATGGGGCGCCATTTGTGTTGCATTCGATTTGAGTCATTGTAGCAGCCATTTCTTTTGGTTATGGTTATGGGTATGGGTATATTTTATTGCACGGGGTAAAGGTGTGCCGAGGTGGCTGTGGCGTGAGAGAGAGCGCGCCCGATCCGGGAGGTGGATTGTAGTCTCTCGGGTCGATATCTCATTTTTTGCGACGATGGAAATTGGCTGAGGCTTGGACTGGCGTGATGAAGGGTCACGGAGTCGGGGGTCGAAGGGGAGGTCGAAGGGTGGTATGGATGCGCGTGACCGGTGCAAGTCAGCGGAAGGCGGGCGGGTAGGCAAGATCCGGTAGATGTGAGAAGAGGATCGATATCGATGCTAGTAGCGATACTGGTATAGGATGGTCTCTAAAAAGGACTCTAGGGAGAGGATCGAAGTGAAACCGGAGACAAAGCCCGGCTGCCTGATTGTGTCAACTGCGCATGCCCAAAAAGCCACTGTGCCCAGATTCGGCGTGGCACTTACAATCGTTCAAGTCGCAGTCGCTAAAGTGCGCGCATTGGGGGGAGAATAGAAGTAAGCAAAGTGGGAGTGGGAGTGGAAATGGAAGTGGAAGTGGAAGTGGAAGAAAAAGAAGAAACCAGGAAGCAATCAAGTTTGTTCTGTTCCAAGTTTCCAGTTCCAGCTCTCTAAGGGGCGAAAGATAAGGTGTTTGGATCACTCCACCCGCGGGGACTCGCAGAAGATCGGCAAACTTTCCGTTCCAGTGGGAGCAGGGGAGTGAATGTCGATGGTTTCGATGCTTTGAACTTTCTCTGCTTATTGCATTTGCATTTATTCCATTCACTCATTCATCGGGCAAATACTTGCAAACTGGCGTAATCTAAATCCCGAGTAATGTCCGCCCATCCAACCTCGGGATAGGCTCGGCTCACACGTGACTCTTACATCCTCAGTGGCCAAGATAGCAGAGAGGAAATAAACATTCAAGTTCTCACCCTAAATAAGCGCAAACCATATGTTGATGATCTCCCGTCCCAGCTTGAACTATTTTAATTCAATCATCAATCTTGTGTTGCTGGAAGCCCTTTGCCCAAGGGGTGACCTCTGGTATCCCCCAGTCTGCTACCTTCCCGCCCGCAAGTCTAGAAATTATAGCAATATGGTCGGGACGACCATATTACTCCATCAATGTTGTATTTTCATCAGCTTCTTGGAATATACCTAGGTATTTTAGTGTATTGAGGGCGCGTCTAGTACTTGCTAGGCAGCAGGCTAGTGGGCACCTACACGCTCTTGCCTTGGATATATATCTTCTACTACTTCCAGTATTACTACTACTAGTCCGTACTGATCTTACCTTTACAAAAATTCTCTTCCTTCTGAGGTTTTACGCCTAGTAGGCAGTAGGCAGTTCACCTATGGATTCGGATGTTACTTTTCTCCTTACTAATTTTGATCTCTAGATCTTGCTAATCTCTAGTTTTTCCTTTGGGTGTTGTTTTGGTCACAGTAGCACGCGTTATTTGGGCGTCCGGATCCGGACAAAAATACGCGTTGTTTTGGCGGCAAACGTTACTTTGGCGGTATGTGTTACTTTGCTCCGAATACCCTCATTCTATTTTGGCTAACTTTGATCTCTAGGTTTCTGAGGTTTGCTTTAGTGGCACGTGCTGGTTTAGTAGTAAGACAGCTATTGTAGTTCTTTGCGGATCTGCAGTTTCAGAATAACGAGAGTAAGGAGAAGGATCTCCCCTCCTCTTTAAGCTAAACTACTAGTACTGGATAAGTCGTGAGGCTTTGTCTGTATGATGGGAGCTCATACCCATCATCAACTTGGGCTGAGCTTAAGTGAAGAGTGAGAGGGAAAGCCTTGGCACTAGACCCTTCTATCGCTAGCCCCCTTACTCTATGCTGTGGAACGTCCACCGTATTTGCGTGGTATGTGACGCGCTGAAAGCCGGACCACGTCAGGTAAATCTACAGTGCATCACCAGCCCCCTACTTAATCGTGGAACCGGTATCCAAGGTATCGGGGAGCTGAACTAGCCTTAGGTCGCCGCTGTTGATGGTGCTACACGATTGATTGGTGGTGCTTGTTATATAAGCTCAGCGTGATCAACCAATAATTAGGAGAAAAAGCATTGCTCGGTGGCTAAATATTTGTTTCTATTTCCCTGGTCGGCGTAGCATTATACTGTACTGCCAATATTGTGGATCCTTTTTTCATAAGACAGGCTACTGCATGTTATCAATGCTTCACAGAAATAAAATAGCTACGTATAATGACCATGCTAAGTGTAGAACCCACTGAGTCCTAGCTCACTTGACCAGCAGATATAAAGCAAGGAAGCGCTACATAATATTTCAAGTTACTACCATCAAACTTGTAGCGCATCCTCCCCATGTTACACGGCAGCTACCCAACCCCACTATATTACCTTGAATGACTTATTTTACTGCAGAATACTAAGACAGCTATTTTGGATCTTCACAGTTCCAAACTTGCAGAATAAAAAGGTTAGGGAGGGGAATTCTCCCTTTTGACTCTATATGAACTTCCAAATAACATAAACAGCTCTATTTGCACCAGATAATTCTATTCCCAATCGAAACCATCAACACTCTTTCCAGACTTTCTACACTCCTGCCATATTATACAGCTCACTTTTTTCTCAGCCACCATGAGAGCTGCTCCTACATCTCTCGTCGGCCTTGCCTTGTTTTTCGGGCTCGCCAACGCGCAAAATGCCTACGACAACACTTGCCAGTCACCCCTCTCCGGGGAACAAGAGATTAAGCCTGGTGTTATGGTTACCTACGGTTGCGGAAGTATACATGACAGTAACGACTACGATAATATTCAAAAGACGACCGCAACTCCTGAGGACTGTGTCTCCGAGTGTGCCAAAAGGTCCCCTGAGGGTCCTTGCAGCTGGCACAGTGGTATATGCTATTTCTACAAAGCAGGCGCAAACGCTGCGGCCTGGCCTAGCGCAGTTACGGTCACCATAAGGAAGGATTGGGATAAGCTCAATGCGGCTTATGAACAATGTCAGACCGACAAAACGACAATCGATGGGCAGCTCACTGCGTGCCAGGCCTCGAACACTGGCCCCCCGAACACCGGTCCCCCGAACACCGGCCCCCCGAACACTGGCCCTCCAGTCCGTACCAGGATCTGTATGTATTCTCCGGTCAAGTTCAAATGTAATGGATAATCAACTAACTCATCTTCAGGTCCTGGCGACGGGTCCATCGTTACCGCACCTAATGGCAAAAAGTACGAAGCCTACTGCAGCCAAGGTTAGTTCGCAATCATTTACCGCCACCTCTGTATATCCAATACATTCCCATCTTCTAACATTTTGCAAGGCATGAGACAAGTCAGAGGGATCGGAAACCCTGTTAATTTGAACTCTTTGCAAGAATGTGTCGAGCGTTGTAGTGTGACTAGTTCCTGCGTTGCGTCCTTTTATACACACGCTGGTAGTTGCATCATATATTCCTCTGGCACACCTACCCCTGGCGTTCATAACCAAAATGGTGACCTCTACTTTGGGGTGCCATGAGAAATATAGCAGCCTTCTGCATTTGCTGGTCACAGATTCGGCGATCAGATCTCTTTTTTCGGGATTTATTTCAAATGTTTCACTCGTTCTTTTGCAGAGTTAGTCTCAAACAGTGTCTCTCCTTTTTTAGTTTGGAGTGATAAGCTGCTCCACTAGTCCGATATAAATTTACTCCTTCAAGTTTTTCGTTCTCGTGCTCTAACGGGCTGCCTGGCATGGGGAAGTCCGGTTGCAGAAGCCCTAACTGATCCTTTCCACTGTAGTTATTTGTTGGAATGCCGTTTGTGACAGTTATGGAAGGACAATTTCTTTCGACCATAGAACGATGATGAGACTTGGCCTATCTCGTCGTCCACGACTCCGTTTTGGACATCGGTGACGCGGAGTGCGAGTTTTACCATATTATAGCATAGAATAGTAACAGTAGTTTCATAGTCATAAACGATCGTTAAATACTCGTACTCTATATAAAAAGAAATGTCTATAATCATAAATAATATGCACCGAATACAATGGCCCGCCACAAAGCATAGGACACCTCGTCTTACCCTTTGTATTTCGATTCCAATAGAGCTTGAGAGTAATATAAGACAGAAATGAAAATATTAAAGAATGTGATGATAACAAAGAGAACCCCCGTCATCCAGGCCACACATAAATAGTAGCCTCTCTATCCAGCCAAGCGCGAATTGCGCCCATGTCCATCTTCCTAAGATTCGCAAGTCCTACGTAACAATCCACAATAAAGGCCCAGATACCCTAGACCGTTTTTTCATCCTCCTCTATTTAAATCCCTAGTAAGCGACCATTCAGATTTCGCGGAGTCGAGGGTATGCTGTAACTCGAGAGAGGCCGTGGGCTTCCGTGTCAAAGTCAAGAGCGACATACCTCGAAATTATCTCGCCGCTTATGAAGAGAAGATCTGTGAGAATTTGCCTCGTCTATAATTCTCCGCGATCTTGCATTTAGATCTTCTCGTCGCTCTGAGTCTGAGCTTCGCGGACGTCCAAGTTTGGGCGATCGTTCGACGATCTCGACATCGACATCACTCGAATACGAATATGGGCGACTTTCTCGATGGGGTATATACTGCACATCCTCGTGAGAGCCCGAGTCCGAGCCACCGTCACAATCATGAGTATGCTTATATTTGTTATCATACTCATAATATTCATAACTTCCCGGGAATCCACGTCTTGGAGGATAGCCTGGTATTGGAATTCTTTGTCCAGATCGAAAAGGCGTTCGTTCCGCCACTGGTGAACGCGGTCTCGGCGCTCGGATATTGATATCGATATCAGTAGTACTTTTCCGAACATACAACCGACCTCCTTCCCTCGTCTCGTATGGAAATCCTTGGTCATCGAGTGAAGGGCGTTTTTGCCTTAGAGGGTTTGGTGGGGTTTCTAGTGGATCTGCGAATGATACTCTTCGTCTTCTGGTTGAGGGTTCAGCGTCAGTGTCAGCGCCAGTGCTGGCACCGGGTGATCTCTCGATAATGTTCGGGTGTCGTGGTCTCGTGTAAGAGGAGGTTGAAGATGATCGGGGAGGGTGTTGGTGTTTCAAGTTGTGTTCTAGAAAAGATTCATCCCGCCAGGTACTGGCAGCCGAGTGGTCTCGGTCACGGTCTCGGTATATATCCCCCCATCCACTTTCACGCCGTGGGTTCAGGCCCGGTGAGTAATAGACACGGGTGCGTTTGCGCGTTCTATCGTACTGTCGCTGTGACTGCGGCTGCGGTTGCGGTCTTGCTTCAGAAGATTCCGAACTTCGACGACCTCGACGATAAAAGTAGTATTCATCATCCGGCCTCGACGATGTCTTTCGACGGTACCGACGATGTGAGCTTTCAATACGCTGATATCCTTCTCTCAAGCGGTACCGCATCGAGTCATCTAGCCCCAAAATATCCTTCATTGTACGTACGACAGATCCAAGGATCGGAACTTCGTGATACCACTTCGATCGTCTTCTACTGGAGGAACGGGAGGAAGATGAAGAAAATGATTCTCTTCGTGAGTCTCTTCGCATTAAATCGTCCCGGATCCTGAAATCATTAGATCTTGATCGATGTCTCCCATGGGCGACGGATGAGTATCTGCAAGAGTCCATGGTTTGGCTCTTTACCGATGGTACTTCAAGTTTCACTTACCAAGAAGCAGCGAGAAGAGATCGAGGTCGAGTCGAGTATATGAATCAAAGATGAGACAGGATATTTGAACTCGACACCACACCCCTCCAGGTCTTATGAAACCAAACAAAGAGGTCTACTCTCCCCGGGAGGTCTAGAATTGGAATACGGAACAAAGTCCCGATCCAAGGCGTTGAGTGGGTGGTTGTTCTTTTCAAGTTTGGATTGGTTTCAAACAAACCCCCAAGGCTCTAGGCTAGGCGGGATATACCAGGATCTATGAAAGCGATAGAATAAAGAGTAGGAATGTGCATGTGCGTATGCATGGGCTGCCGGTCATAGATTCAAAGCAGGTGATTCAAGATTTGTCGCAGTTGCAGAAGTCACTGGCAGCTGGTATTGTCTGGGGGCATAGTACAACTTGAAGTACAAAGGGGGTACTAGTAGCCAAGAATAGTGCTGAATTCTTATTTGGACTCGGAACAAAGAGTGCCTCTTTGCCTTTCGCGGCGGTGACTTATTATATACTACTTTCTGCATGTTTTTCTCTCCCTTTCTTTCTCTCTCCTTCCCTTCGGGCGTAGGCAGTAAAAGCGATAAAGAATAAAAGAAAAGGCAACCATTTCCAAGACTTCTTTTGCTTGTAGTATTGTTTTGGGACGTGGTTTATGCCAGTGCTGTATGATGCGCTTTGGTCACAGGGGCGCAGTCCGAGTGTCAGCAGGGGTACCACAGGTGACGAAAGGCTAACATAACACTGCTATATAGTATAGTATAGTAAGAGCTGGAATGTCTTTGTTTTCGAGTTCTGATTGTTCGTGTTAAGAATAGAGATTGCTTGATCGCAAAATCTAAACCGTCTCCTCATTCCTTGTTTTGTCTTTGAGAATATGGTAGTCCGTACTCTGCACTCCGAGTGAACTTCACGGGCGGCTCTGCTCTGCACTGCAGGAACCGCCTGGGCGCGGGAGCGGCCGACCCACCCTGCAAATCATCATGAAATTATCCTACCGACACCCCTCGATGTCATGGATCGCAAATCGAGAAACAAGTCACGCTCATGCACGAATTTCACGAGAGCGATAAATGATGGGTATGGCACAGGTGGCGCAACACTGCGCCCAGCCACACTCCCCATCGAATCATCGCCGTAGCCGAACCCAAAGATTTTGGGGGCCATGGCGCGCAGGAGAAATCTACAGGACGAGAGCTTCCTATCCAAACCAACAGTCCCGGGCGTTGGTTTCCCTGCCGGTCGTCGGGAATGACAATAGTGATTATGTTCTTAGGCTGCACACCATCTAGTAGCGTAGCGGGCCATGCACACCTAACCTAACCCCATCGCTCCAACAATCGAGCCCGGGCTTTATCCCGTTGGTGCAAAACATCCAAATCAACCCCCCTAACACCCTTCTGGAGTTTAGCAAGATCATCCTCTAAGTTCCCGAGAGCCTCCAATTGCCCCGGATCCGACAACGAAGTCTCAAATCGGGAATTCGCATGCAATGACGAGTCCAAGAGCCGCATCGCACGATCAGAAAAGGCTAATTGTCCCACAAGTGGTGAGTTCACCGCAGTGCCCAGACTCCGTAGTGTCTCTGCCATTTGAATTCGCTTCTCGTGCATTCCTTGAGCACCGCCACCCTCTCCATCACCGTTTGCCCGCGGATGAAGGACTGATTCGGGCGATAGTCCGACGCGTCGGAGGAGGCTTTCCAATCCTGGTTGTTGTTGATCGGGGAGAGGGGAGCCAGAACCTGAGCCCGGGTTACGCGCAGCGGAGAGAAGCATGCCTGGTTGTAGCGAGCGCCGTCTTAGTGACTCGCGTCGAGAAGAGGGTTGGGGCACGAGTGGGATAGCTGTTTCTGCCTGGTATAAGTTGGCTAGTTGTTCAAGGACTTCATTTGATGAGCCCCGTTCCCCGAGCTGTTTGATTAGATCTTGTTTGGATAATGTCATATCAACCATACTATCGAGGATCTGTTCATGATTAGCTGCATGACATATCAAAAATCGAAATCCCATGAAAGGACGCACCTTTTCCAATTTTTGATGCGACACAACTCGAAGCTGACTATGCCCATTCTGAATCTCTCGAAGAATAGGCTCCTGGAATTCCTGACGAGTCGACATTTCCGCCAACACCTCGATCTCCGGGAACAGGGACCCTAATTCTTCTTCCAAGGCGGCGATCGTCTCTGATTCACTTGAAATCAAAGCCTGGTCCTGACTGACTGCCGAAGCAGACTCTCCAGCTTCAATTTCCTCAAGATACAACCTATCCAATCGATCATGGATCTCTTCAGCCACATAGTCCGCAAGTACCGAACTGAGCTGACCCGTTCGCTTAACTGTATCCGCATCATTGCTATCAAACTTGATGCTGGACATGAGATTCTCCAAATAATTGAGGCTCTTATCGTCCTGCTTTAGCTGGGTAGATAACATAGAGAGAATCCTCTTGTTTTCGACACCGGCTGATTCTGTCGCGCTCCTAAAGCTTGCTTCGAGGTCGTCGGAAAGCTCGTTTGCCTAGAGGATAAAATTAGCACAGCTCTTGTATGAGGCCTAGCCCAGCTCAGCCTAGCCTAGTCTCCGTGGAAAACTGGCGTAGAGTATAATGTGCACGCACCGCAATAATTGTATTTTGTCTCCCAACCTCATGCTTCTTCCGTAATCGCATAATATCCCGCCCCCGATCTCCATCCAAACTCTCCTGTTGTCGGAATTGCTTTTTGAGAATGTCACATTGACGCGAGAGTTTATCTGATTGTTTTTGAATCGTAGCTGTAGAGGTTTCGAGGGATTGAATCGCTGCTTGGATATCGGTTTCTAGGAACGGTCGCGTAGCATCGAGGTCTGGGTCACGTAGAATTGGATGGAGATTGCCTGTCTGTGACAATTTGTTGTACCTGCATTAACACCAAAAATGATTCAGGTTAGTAATATATTCAGAATGTGCGAGCTGGGCTGGAAATGACCCTGTCCTTACAGTGCTAGCTCTTCTCGCGAGAGGAGGGTATCAGGGTGCAGATGTGTTGAGACCCATTGCGCATTGTTTGGGCCTGGGCCTGTGATTGTGGATGAGGCTGACTCTTCCAGAGCCGAGATTATTGCGTCGCGCTTCACGGGTAGCTCTCGCTCTTTGAATAGGGAGCAGACGGTGTCGGCGAGGTCGTCGTGGGTTTCCATCTTTGGACTCTGGGCTGAGTGTCGATTCGCGGGGCCGGAGATTGGGACGGGGAACGGATGGAGCGGAGCGGAGCTGCCCAGCTCGGAGCCAATGATGGCTTAGATGGTCCAGCTCACTAAACCAGCGTAGCCACGAGGTTAAGATGCGCCTCGGGATGCGAACAATCTCGTTTTCAAACAATTTGTCTTTACTGCGTAAGGTTTCTCCGCTTGCTAACTTTGCGGTGTGCCATCAAGATGGCCCTGGTCACGTGAAATAAACGGATGTATACAAATTTCCCTTTTGGGTGGAACCCCTTAAGGTACTAATAGTAGTATAGTGGATTGCCCCATGGTGCTCGGCAGAACAGTAAGATAATAGGTAAATTGAACTTATATGTTGGATGTGCTTATTCAAAATGTATATTTTATGAAAGAAGTAAATTACAAGTATCTAATCCAGTCCAGTCCACTCCACTCCACTCCAGAATATCACTATCGCTCAAGGTCAAGCCTGGTTAGTCGCCGCCACATCAACCTTAGGATAATACCAAGAAGTAACAGCAATAATAAAGTAAACAAGCACACAAAGAATCCCCTCGAGATAATTCGACTTCCCATCGCGCAAAAAGTTCCCAACGACCAAAATCGACAACACAAGTAACACGACCATAAAGATTTCGAAATTCAAGGTCATATTCTTATCCAGACCCCAACCGACAATAACAGCCAGAGGCGCATTCAACAACGCAGTATGAATCGAGGGACCAAGACAATGAAATAGCGCAAAATTGATCTGGTTGTCCCAAGCTTCGTCGACGGCGGTTAAATGCTCAGCTGCTTTCTCGACAAGGGGAACTAGAATCAATCCCATGAAGTTATCCGAGACGCCAAGTTCGACAATGTGCTCGATTTCTTGGACGAGGAAGACCGCAGACATGCAGACGCATGTTAAGGAGATGGCGATGGCAATTAGACATTCGACGAAAGTGAGTTTTGCGCGTTGGCTTTCTTGGTCTCGGTCTTCGTCTTGTCGTTCGTCCATTTCTAGGACGTCGTCGAAAATGGAGTTGTGGCTGTGGAGATTGAAGACGAGGTATCTATCCCATTTCATGGATTATTAGCATTTTGGACAATCAGCGAGCGGGATATTTTGGAACTTTCAAACTCACCCGAAAAACGCCATTAGAAGAATCACCGAAGTAGCACGACTAATCGTAGTAACCGAGTCATCCAACTCTTGAAGTGTAAATTTCGGATTCACAGCCCCCTTCAACGCAGAATAAAACGCACTCGGAATCAAAAGACCGAATCCAGCTACCAGCAACAATCCAGTCCCAACTTCACTGACAGCCTCATGAAAGACCTGCTCAGTGCGCTTCAACCCCCCAACAAAGAAACACATACCCAAACAGAGCAGTAAATTTGCGAGAATCGAGCCGAGGATAGCAGCTTGAATGACGGGAATCAAGCTATGTTCGCTATTAGGTTCATTACTAGTATCGTTATGCAGCAATACCATGAAAAGGACCAATTCAACGACAGAACCAAGAGTTGTTTCGACCAAGACTCCCAATACTTTGGGTAACTTCTTGGCTAATTCTCCGCCCGCGAAGCCGAGTAGATTTGCCGAGGGAACCATGGCGATGTAATTTAGCGTGAATACCCAGACGTGGAGATCGGGTCGGGCGAAATGCATTACGATTGCGGCGGGGACGAAGGGCCAGAGAATATTGACGACCATTGATAGGGTACAGATGCTCTTGAAACAGACGAGGAGGAAGTGGATTGGGTGAATTCCTGTTCGGCCACTTTCCCCTGCGCTCTTGACGCGGAAGATGCCCAATACATAGCGGGCGGGGTGGTCCTTTTCGAGAGTTGGTAGGACGGAATTTTGTTGGCCATTTGTCCCTTTTTCACGCGGTTGGGTATGGATGTCGTCTCTGGTTGAGACGGCTCCGATTTGGGAGCCGTATGATCTGACAGAGCCCATTGACGCGGTGGGCGAGGGCGAGGGCGATTAAACTAGATAATACTCGCAGGGGAGAGAGACAAGACAATCAGAGAAGCTTGGCAGCCCAGCTGCAGAAGATGCCAAGGGGTGTTTTATGATGATCGAAGAAGAAAGATGCACGAGGAACGCTTGAGAAACGCACGAAGAGTCACACAGAGGGGCAAGGAGAGAAAAAGCAAAACCTAAAGCAAAGGCTGGGGATTTTGTATACAAGCGACGGGGAAGGGAATAAAAAAACACGCTCTCTCCACCCTGGCTGGGGCTGCGCTGGCACTGGCACGTCCACACAACCAATGAAACACTGGGCAAAGTGCAGCGACTGGAGCTGATGAGCCGGCAAGGGCTTGGCAGCCACGATCCAGGATACAATGTATCGCAGATCGGCTCATGCAGTGTGGGTTTTCTCGTGTGGATGGCGGTGGTTGGGCATATACTTTGCCCTGGACTGGCTGGGAGGAAGCCATGAGAGCAACATTGCTAGCATTCATGGACACAGCATTTGGACATGTCTCTTGTCCGAGGCCTCGCCTCGTCTCACCTCACCTCACCCACGTCAGGTCATCTCCGTGTTCCAAGCACTCAGGGGATGAGACCAGGCCAAATCGCGCTCAGTGGGGAATGGTATCCGGGCACAGCCACACGCTTGGCTGGCTGCAGAACGGCCGTGGATGGCCCAGAGCGCGATCGACGATGTGAGATAAACAAGCTATCAAAGTTAATCCCCTGCGGAGAGGCGGGAGCTGTCAGTGGGATCGGATCGAGTTAATTGGGTGTGTTTTGCAGTTTTGATGCCCTGCACCATGCTTCTGCAATGCTTGTTCTTGTTCATTCTGCTCGGTCGGATCCGATGCATGACAATGCCATGGATGCCATGAATGCCATGAAATGCCCAGGCGCCACGCCCGGTGAGAGATCAGCAGGGACAGGGTGAAGGAGCGGCATCAGGGGATGTAGGGTGTATGTATACTAGGTGTGGTATACCCAGGAGTGGTGGTCGGCGACTTCCCAGCGGACCCAACTTGTTCTCCGAGATGAAGGAGTAATCGGCGAGAGGTCGGAGTTTTCAGTGTTTTCTATAGGGAAGTGAATGTCTGGTTGCGGGTCCATCCACTCCTCCGGTTATCATCGGGCGATCACCTTTCCGTCCAAAAAAATGGCGAATTCTTCTTGACTTGACTTTTACGTGCATTTCACCTACTCCCACTCTACTCTTTTGCTTCCATCTCATCTCTTTGACACCATAGTGCTGAGCTGAGCTAATTAACAATGGCTTCCACTACTCCTGCCAACCCACCAGTGGCGTTGGACACCATCACTCAACAGATCGGCAACACCCCTCTAGTCCGACTGAACCGTCTGCCCCGCAGCTTGGGAATTGATGCCACCGTCTACGCCAAATTGGAATACTTCAATGCCGGAGGTAGTGTCAAGGACCGCATTGCCTTGCGCATGATCGAGGAGGCTGAGAAGTCCGGCCGCATCAAGCCTGGTGATACTCTGATTGAGCCCACCAGCGGCAACACGTTCGTTTTGCCCTGCCTTTACTTACACTTTAGCATTGCGCTAACTTACTACTGAACAGTGGCATCGGTCTCGCTCTGGTCGGCGCCGTCAAAGGCTACAAGACCATCATCACCCTCCCCGAAAAGATGTCCGCCGAGAAAGTCTCCGTCCTAAAAGCTCTGAACGCAACCATCATCCGAACCCCGAACGAAGCCGCCTTCGACTCCCCCGAATCCCACATCGGAGTCGCCAAGCGTCTGCAGAAGGAACTCCCCAATGCGCATATCCTGGATCAATACGGCAACGAGAATAACCCCAACGCCCACGAATTTGGCACCGCTGAGGAAATCTGGGCCCAGACCAACGGCGCTGTCAATGCTGTCGTTGCGGGTGCCGGAACCGGTGGTACCATCACCGGTATTGCCCGCGGTCTCAAGAAGCACAACCCCAACGTTGATGTGATCGCTGCTGATCCTCTTGGTTCAATTCTTGCCCTCCCGACCACTCTGAACGAGGCGCATGAGAATGAGCCCTACAAGGTTGAGGGTATTGGGTATGATTTCATTCCTGAGGTGCTGGATCAGAAGATCGTTGATCGGTGGTACAAGACTGCTGATAAGGAGTCTTTCCAATATTCTCGCCGTTTGATTGCCGAGGAGGGTCTGCTTGTTGGCGGTAGCAGTGGAAGTGCCATTGCCGCTCTGGTGAAGGCTAATGAGGAGCGCAAGTTTGCTAAGGATGATGTGGTGGTTGTTGTTCTGCCGGACAGCATTCGCAGCTACCTCACCAAGGTACGATTTATCCAGGCGAATCTTTCTTTCTTTCCGCTCTTTCCCTCGGGTACTAACCATTCTTTCTTTCCCTTTAGTTCGCCGACGACGACTGGCTCGCAGCCAACGACCTCCTAACAACCCCCCTCTCCGACACCGTCACCGAAGCGCAAAAACCCACCTCATCCAAGGACCCTCTATCCAACGCTAAAGTCAGCGCCCTCCGCCTAAAACCCATCACCACCGTGACAGCCAATTTCCCTGCCGAAGCCGCCATCGAAATCATGCGCGAAAAGGGTTTCGACCAACTCCCCGTCCTCGCCCCGTCGGGCCGTAAACTCGTTGGCCTGGTCACTCTGGGTAACGTCCTCAGCAGACTTACACACGGCCGCGCTTCGGCCAAGAGTCCCGTTTCCGATGTCATGTTTGACTTCTCCAAGATCCCGGAAGTTGTGACTGACCCCCGTGAAGCGACTGGGCAGCAAAAGCGCCGCCAATTCATGGAAATTACCATGGATACCCCGTTGAATGTGCTCAACCGCTTCTTCGAGTGGAACTCTGCTGCTGTTGTTACTGAGAAGGGTGAGGGTGGTTCGCTTAAGCCGTTGGCTATTGTTACCAAGGTCGATCTTCTTTCTTGGTTGTTGCACCAGGGCAAGGCCAACGGTAATGGTAATGGTAACGGTGTCAGTGCCTAAAGTCAACCCGATGGCTACGACATACGACGTTTCTGAATGATCTGCATATAGAGCAGCCTAGTCGCTGCTTTTTGGGGCGGAGTTTCAACATTTCCTGCTAATTGATGCGGTTTTACCTGTTTCTGTTTGAAATTGTGTTTTTTTCTGTTTTGGATCTCTTTTGGATCTCTTTTGGGATCTGGCGTTTTTTCCTTTCGGGGCTCCGATCGGTTTCAACACTGGGAATTGAGGATAGATTGTGCGAATATGGTTTCGTGCCTATAAATAATTATTCATAGACCCCGACCTACTAAGTTATAAGGGCAATATTTGAAGAGAATATTTGGACTTTGATGATCCTTCTTTCAAGTTATATAATTACTCTACTTTACTGGTCTTGTTTGACTGACACTCTTCCTCCATGGAATGGATACTATCTCCAATCCATGCCCAGCTGTATATAGGTATTTCGATTTTGATATCATTGAGTGAAGGGAGAGTTGTACAGCTATATAATCCAAATATGTAACAAGAACTTGAAGCTAGACTCGTTAACACAGCGACGAAACGCATATTTTCGGAACTCCGAGGCCGAAGTCGAACCTCAGTCCCATCTTCAACACCCACCAACCTTCAACTTGGAAAAGCAAGATCCTCATCCTCTGAGGCTTCCTCACAGACACATTCCAATCCACTCCTCCCACCTCCTCACACCAGACCCAATTTCCTCCTCAGCATCCCCCTTAACCGCACCACCAACAACATCAACCTTAATCCCAACCTGCTCAAGCAACTTGAAACTAAAAATCCCCTTCCCATCATCATCACCAAGCACCTCATCCTCCTCTTCCTCTTCACCAGCACCACCACCAGCATCCATCAACCCCTTACTCTTCGACTTCCGAATCCTCTCAATCTCCCCCTCAAGTTTCTCCCTCACTGAACCAGCCGGCAGCGCCGTAAACAAATCCTGCTTATTCCCCGCAATAAGAACCGGAATCTCCGCATCACGCTTCGTAGATGATTTGCCCTTCCCCAGCGCGCGCTGCTGGAGGACGAGTAATACATCGTGCAGATAGCTCGCTGTATCGCGGAGCGTGGCTTCGTCAACTAAGGCCGCGGTATCAACCATGAACAGCAGGCCGCGAATCTTGGTCTTGAGATCCTTGCTGCTGGACATTGAGACCAGCTCGGCGATGCCTTGGGTTTGGCGGAGTTTGCCATGGCCTGGTGTGTCTTTTAGACGGTAGCGGATTGGGTTGCGGGTTGCTTCTTTTAGACTTGGGTCGTTTATGGATCTGTATTTGTTGCTTCCTGTTGGGACGGATGGTGGGAGGGTGACGGTTATTAGGGTTGAGGTTTGGGATGTGTGGGTTGTTTGGGACTTTTTGGAAGCTGGGGATGATTTCGCTTCGAGCTGTAGTAGTGTAGATACAGATGTTAGATGGATGGATTGAATCGAATATTGTAGAGTAGAGTAGAGCGAGCCTTGCTAGGGGTGGAGGTGTACGTACCAAAGTCGTGAAAGCAGTCTTGCCCGCACCACTCGGTCCAAGTAGGAGGAAGTTACTGGACGGCGGTGACGCCACGGAGCGGAAGAAGAAGATGTGAAGAAGGACAGGAACGCCAAAGGTGATGAGGATTGCAACGGCGATGGCACTCAAACTCCCTTCGAAGAGGAAGGTGAGGATTCCTGTCAACGAGGTCCAGCTGGCCTGAGTCGACATGGTGTGGGCTGATCTCGTGGGAAGCGGGTAAAGGAGAGTTTAGTTCCCGCTCGAAAGCTCCGGGTTAAAGGGTTCCCATGATTGCTGATAGCACGGACCACGTATTATCTTAGCGCTGCACATCATACTCTACTCTTAGTGTACTCCTAGTGAAGGGTACTAAAGGTATGGAATGAGGGATACATACCACACCACTCGCGGCCAAGGGATAATACCCTTGGTCCGCATTACTTTGCTTTGATTTGATTTGATCTGTTCTGCTGTCCATTTCGCTTTGCTTCCTCTTCTCTTTCCCTTGACGTTGAGTCTTGACAGCTTGACTTGACAACGAAAGCATGCGCTTACTTCAGCTGTCTGCTCTGTTCGCCTTCTTAGGGCTTGCTCCGGCCCAGACTCTCAGTGGGTTATCCTTTGATGGCGAGGATGTCGTGAGTCTGATGTGGGCCTTTGATGGCCAGTCAACTGGCCGTTATGACTTCTTTCTCTGCGCTGGTGATGAGTCGACGGGTACTTATGTGAGTAGCCCATTTCGAGATATTCAACCAGGCCAAAGCTATGTCCAAGCTAACGTTAGAATCCCTGCTAAAAGGAATCACTTGAACGAGTTATCAATGGCGGAGCTGTTGTCCCAGGTGACCTGCTCTCATTTAAAGTCGACCGTAATGTCGGAGGAAATGAGCCAAATGCATAGTATGGACAACCTTGCCCTGCCCTACTCTACTCTACCCTACCCATTTCCATTATCAATTCTCCCAAAAGCAGAATGCTAACATCAACACTCCTCTTTTGCTGGCAAACAGCTTCCTCAAAGTCATCCCCTCAGATCCATCAGAAGAATGGACCGGATTTACTTCCCACTTCACCATCACCAACATGAAAGGCACCTTCTCCACCAAGATCTCCAACGCCGTCAAATCGATGAAACCGATCCCAATCCCACTTCCACTAGGTCTAGTAGACGGCCACACCCAGATTCTCGCAGGGTCCCCAGAAACACCAATCTATAACGGGGCATCCTTAGACAGCGCGAGTGACACCAACAGCAATGAGCAAAACGAACCAGCAACACCACCCCTCCAACCCCCAACCCCAACCTCATCTGATCACGAACACTTCGAGCTAAAAAAGCGACTCGGTGTCGCAGCTGCGGCAGCCCCAGTTGCAGCTGCACCTGTGGCAGCGGCGGGGGTCGCGGCCGTAGAGGCCGTCGACCCTCACACAATTCCCTACGGCGAACAAACCGGTCTGACAAAGTATGCGCCTATGCCCAAGATGGCTGGCACGGCGATCCCGCCTCTGGATAAATCGCCCACACCTCAGTATCCGACTTTTCCGTTTGTTAAGGCTACGACTTATCTTCCTGCGCCGACGGTCCAGTATACTGATACGGCTTATATGACGTTTACTACGCATAGTATTGAGAATACGGTATGTTGGGCCTCGCCTCCTTCCCAGCGAAACTAAGACAAATGCTAATGTACTATTTCCAGGCTGCTCCCGCCGCGGCACCGACTTTGGATAAGAGAATGCAGCGATGGCTGGAACGGTGGCAGGATTAGGCCTGGGTAGTTTCAGTTGCAGTTCAGTTCAGTGCATCACTTGCTCGGCGTTATTCCTTTCTTGCTTCTTGCTTCTGCCTGAGGTCTTCATTTATTTTTTTTCATGTTTTCTATATACTGCTTTTAGTTGAGGTTGAGCTCAATATATGCTAGCGGGCATTTTCAAATGCTTTGTCCGCTTTGGACTGGTATCTCTGAGAAATGTAAATGCATCACCACCCCTCCCCTTTTCCCCTCTTCAGCAAGGCTGTACTCCAAATGACCCTCATTGATGAAAAACAGGGCCATCTATGCCTATATACAAGTTCCAGCTTTTTCAACTGTATGTGCTGGTCGTCCAGAATCATCATTCGTTTCGTGAGCATGCAGTGTCCGTATGCGTAGGCAAAGGCATTGGCATTGGCATATGCATAGGCTCATCTAAGGCGACATCGGCGTCGGCGACTTAGGCGACTTAGGCGACTTCCACTCCTCAAGCGCAGGAGTCATAACAGGCGTCGCAGGACCCTCCGGATGAAACGAGATATTCTCATGAAGAGCAACATAATCACTATCCGAATACCCAAGCAAATCATTAATCTGCGAACTCCGATGACCCTTAATATGATCGATTTCAAAACTGCCATAATTGACAAGCGCGCGGCCAACCTCCTTCGGTTCCTGACTATGGTGCAGGAAATCGCCATTAAGCGCGTCGGGATCCGGTCGTTCTGCAACGACGAGACGGACCGCTTCGTGCGCTCCGAAGTGCCCTTCGACGGCGAGGACGCCGGCGGGGAGGAGGCTGGCTTTGTTTAGGAGGAGGGCGTCGTAGGCGCCTGGGTCGATGTAGATTGTTCCGTGTGGTTGGAGGCCGTGCAGGAGCCAGAATGTTCGGGATTGAATTGGGGTTTCTGAGGGGAGGAAGCGCGTGTGTAATGGTGCTGCGGGAATTTCTATCCCGTCGCCGTCGCCATTTGATTTGGATTTGGCTTGCAGGGCCTGGAGATACTTCACGATGTCGTGAACGTTGCCCGGTTTGGAGCTTTTGGTGATGACTGTCGTTACTCCGGCGCTGGTTCCGAGTTTCGCTGCCACGATCTTAGTACTCATGCCTCCGGTTCCTAGGGAGGATCCCGCTGATGAAACGTCGGCTTCGAGCGATGAGATGTCGGAAACGACTTCGATGGGCTCGGCGTCGGGGTTTGTGCGAGGATTCGCGGTGTAGAGGCAGTCGACGTCCGTCATTAAGAATAGGTAATCGGCCTTGACTGTGGCCGCAGCAATAGCTGAGAGGGTATCGTTATCGCCAAATTTGATTTCCTTGAAGACGGGGACGCCATGGAAGGTTAGACGAGGTGTTCGAGGTGGGAGGGAGTCTGACGAATTCGGGCAAAGGTTCTTACAGAAACAGCTAAAGTGTCATTCTCGTTGACAATTGGGATCACGCCCATGTCGAACAGTTGCTCGAAGGTATTTTGCGCGTTGAAATATTGAGTTTTCTGTAGAGGTTAGATGGCGAGAACAATCAAGGGCAGGCATTTCGAGAGAATTTCGGGGATAAATACATCTGCAATGTCGTTTCTCGTCAAAAGAATTTGAGCCACCGGAACATTGAGGTGTGAGAAGAGGTTGTCCCACAAGCTCATCAGTCGACACTGTCCGACGGCAGCGAGTGCCTGGGTAATTGGAGTTAGCGTCGTCATCAGAGGCTCAGCCTTATACAGGATGCTGGAGTGATCCTGAGCTCATAGTAATAGGCATCTGAGTCGCTTTCTCACCTGTATTCGGGGGAGATATTTCGGTCTTTCATCCACGTCCATCCTCCGCAAACCAACCCCCACCGCGCCAGAGGAAACGAGCACAACTCTATGTCCATCTTTGCGCAGCTTAGCCACCGTTTCAACAATCAATGTCAAAATGGAAAGAATGGGCTCATGTGTCTTCTCGTCGACAATCGAACTTGTCCCTAGAAGAACCGTGTTGTTAGTTAATTCATCCTGCTTTGCACGTCCAAGTTGACGCATTGACGTATATGTATCCCCGCACCGAGTTTGATCACAATCGTCAGCCCCGAAGCGGCCGCCATGTTGCACAGGCCGGATCAATTTATAGCAACAAAATAATGCTTCCGTGCCACGATGCAAAACAAAAGTCGAAAATGAAAAAGGTCCGCCCGTATTCCTCTGTGTTGCACTGCGCGAATGTCAATGTCAAGTTCTGACTCTACTGCCCTGTATCGGAGCAATCTCCGCGGGTTCTGCCGGGAATCTCCGCCCTTCGGAGGTCAATTCTTAGATTCGTCGGCGTTGCGCGCTTCTTGCTTGCAGCTTGCGATTCACGATGTCTGATTCTCAGTCCTCAGCCTCTGCGGCTGCACCTCCACCCCCAAATGGCAAGGACAAGCCGGATACCGGCTTTGTCTCGGGTGATGATACGTGGACCCAGTTCAAGAATATCTACTCCATCCTCACAGGAAAGATGTCGCCGGACGGCATCGAACAGTTCCGACTTGCGCGCGATATTCGGAATGAAGAGGCTGACTGCAAACGCTGTGATGAGCAAAAGGAATTTCTACTTCAATATAGTATGCTCCCACTCCTCCTTTTCCTCCAATGCACATCCAGAGCTTCACCGACTAACAATGGTAACCACAACCCTTAGGCCCCGTCATCCGTTACCTGAGCGATAACATCAAGCAACTGGGGGGCGACCTTCACAACCATAATATCTACTGCCGCCGCTGTACAGACCGTAAGGGTGGCGGTTTCGACCCGGAATATGGAATCCTGATTTGCGCCAACGAGATGAAAGACCAGGGCCATTTGGAAGATACAATGGCTCACGAGATGGTTCACGCGTTCGATCATTTGCGGTTTAAGGTCGATTGGTCTAATAATCTGCGACATGCCGCTTGTACAGAGGTACGTCTGACCCTGAGATGTTTGGGATGAAATTGCACTTGGTTGTAATCCGAAGTGACCGACTAACCTAATACGTTGCAATGCAGATTCGAGCTAGTTCACTCAGCGGCGAGTGTAGATGGTCACGAGAGTTCTTCCGACGAGGACAATGGAAATTGACCCAACAACACCAAGAGTGTGTTCGTAGGAGAGCGATTCTCTCCGTTCGGGCTCGACCTACCTGCAGAGATGAAGCACATGCGACTCAAGTGGTCAATGAAGTTTGGAATAGCTGTTTCCGAGACACGAGGCCGTTTGATGAAATTTACAGATGATACCGCACCGCATCGCACCGCATCGTTTCAAGTTTTGCCTCTACACCTGGGCACTTACCTACACCTACACCGTGTTATTATATACCTCTCATCACTCTCATCTCATCTCATCTCACCCAGCCCTACCCTGTACAATAGAACAATTTGTGAATGTACCATATGTCATTTCATTGGCACTGTATGGAAAGATCAAATTAAGAGCACATGTCCCAGATCGCAAGCGCCATCCATACCATAGCTTATACTCCAAGAAACTCCGAAAATGCACAAAATGCGCGGACGCCAGAAACACCATGATATCCACGCTATGGTGATGGATCGAGCGAAAACAGAATAGAAACAAACATAACACCAAAACACCAATTCTGTCATGCGTAAAATAATCATGCTTTGCCCTCCTTGGACGAGGCGGAGCTCCGCTTCGGTTCCTTGACGCAGTGCTTGATGATCCAAGGGTGGCGCTGGATGTCGTCGAGAGGAATACGCTTCTCAGGGTCAAGAACAAGCAACTATTATACTGATTAGCAGGCGAATTTTGAAAGGGGATAGATGGGACACGGGTTGGAAACTTACTCGCTTGATGAGGTCCCTAGCCTCGGGGCTGACGAAAGAAGGTACAGACATATCCGCGCGGGCAATTCGTCGCTGGGTCATAACAGGCGTATCCTCGAAAGGCGCCTCACCAACCAAGAACTCGTAGGCCAAAACACCCAGACTCCACAGATCAACCTTCTCACTATAGTAGTTGTCCTGAGAGCCGGGCTTCAGCATCTCTGGGGGCAGATAGTCGAGTGTCCCGCACATCGTCTGTCTGCGGTTATTAGGAGCGTGTACGCTCCAGCCGAAATCACTGATCTTGATTTCGCCGTGAATACCGACCAGGATATTCTCCGGCTTGATGTCACGATGCATGACATGCTTCTTGTGGAGGTATTTGAGAGCTGCGGCCATCTGCGCAATGTACTGTGCAGCCTTCCACTCGGGGAATCGGTGCTCTTTCCGAAGATGCTTATACAGCTCTCCCTTGCCGGCGAATTCCAGAATCAGGAAGATCCGCTTGCTGTCGTGGAAATGCCCGTACAGACGCAACACGTTCGGGTGACGCAAGTTACTCTGGATCTCAATCTCGCGACGAACTTGCTTTTGGACGCCGCCCTGTTGCAGCTCCGATTTGTGCAGGACCTTGAGGGCGCAGACAAAGCCTGAAGATCGCTCCTTGGCTAGGTAGACACGGCCGAACTTGCCCTTTCCGAGAGGTTTTCCAATCTCGAACATCCCGAGGTGCAGCTCTCTGGGGATAGTGGACTCGGATCCGGAGGTTGAGGTGCGTTGTTCGCCGTTCTCGTCGGTGTTGCGGGTCACCAGTGTGCCCTGCGATCCCTTGCCTGGGGAGGCAGGGATATTCATCGAGTTGGTCTTGTGGTCATTGGTGTTTTGCAGAGCCAGCTTTAGCAACTGGGCGCGGTTCGAGTTGCTTTGGCTCGCGCCCAGACCGGACCGAGAGGAGGCGGTAGAAAGAGAGTCCTAGAGCAGGTCGAGTCAGCAAGGTTGCTCGGATAGGCACATATGACCCTCTGGTAGCGTACCTTTTGCTTGCCATAGGTACGGTTGGCGGTGGTTTCCTTTTCCTCCTTGACGGACAAGTGCTCGAATCGAGCCTCTAGTGTCTTCGTCGCCATTGTTGAGAAGAAGTAGGAAACGGTGCAGCGAAAGAGGAAAAAGAATAGGAAGGGGGAAGAAAAGGGAGATCTGTCGACTTAAGTATCGAGTTGATTGACTCAAGCTCGGACTGTCATGGTCAGTAAAGTTGTCGAAGTTGGCGAAGTTGGGCGAAGTTGTCGATAGAAGAATGGAAGTTGGGGAATGGAGGAACTGGAACTTGAACTGTTTGGGTTCGGTCCAGCGCGTCGCCCCAGCAACCCCGTCGGCCCGCACTTATTCCGCTGATAGCGATTAGCGATTAGCCCCGCGCGATGATCCACCTTACCTTGGACCATCTCATCTGGAATTGTCTCGCAACACTTTCTCCATGACGTTATGATTTAACGTGCTGATGGCTTCCAGAACACCAGCTGCGCCCCCGCGAGGCCATGCCTCAGTCTCACCTGAAGCCAAGAAGCCCCAGCAGATTTCTGTTGGTGGCTTCCGAATCTCGACCCAGAAGCTCCCCATCCTGAAAGCCGATCCGATTGACGAAATGACCAAGAAGCTGGGTATTCAGGTCCCTGAGATGATCTTCGGCGATAATTTTGTGTGCATTGAGCATCCGCCCAGTGGCTGGGCGATCAATTTCAATGCCTTTGATGCGCTCGACTTGGTGGACAAGACGGGGCAGTCGATGCTGCAGGTCGCATACTCAAAAGAATGGCAACAGAGCAGGTAGGAAGGATTGCACCACAATTTCCTCAATATTTGGTCTTGCGCAAACCCTGACTTACCACGTTGTTCTTCCCTCTAGAGAAAAAACACACGACGGAATCAAGGAGGTTGTTAAGCCATTCGATTGGTCGTACAGCACCGACTACAAAGGCACATTAAGCCCGAACGCCCGACCCTTCGAGGAAACAACGAAGCCAATCCCTATCGAGCTCCTGAAGCGACCGGATCCCATCCTATTCTTCGACGAGGTCGTTCTTTATGAAGACGAGTTGGCCGATAATGGAATTGCAATGCTTTCCTGCAAAATCCGCGTCATGCCAGAGAGACTTCTCCTCTTGACGAGGTTCTTCATGAGACTGGATAATGTCTTGATTCGACTTCGTGATACCCGGGTCTATGTCGATTTTGAAAAGAAAGAGGTGATTCGGGAATACCAATCCAAGGAATGTGAATACGAGAAAGTTAGACAGGTACGAACCCCTCACTTAGCTCATAGGTAGAGCTCTCGCTCTTTCGCAACTACTCGTACTAACCCCATCACCGTCTGTATAGATGCTTGCTGGTACCCGGGATGATATTCCAGCATTAATGAGAGACGCTAATCGACTTTCTGAGTTGCTGCCTGTGGTAGATAAGAAGTCTGAGTGTGTAGCTCTTGACAGCTGAAGTATGAGACTTGCGCTATGTCTCGCATGTCTGTATGGGATTTACAGCGACGTACGGGTATCATCTATATCAAATTCAGGAATAAACTATCTTGTCGCCCAATTTCTACGCTCAGGGATTTGGAAGTCAAGGTCTGGCATTCTGCATTCCGTCACTTTCGAATGGGAAAGTGTTCTCGTCTCTGAGAAAATCCACTACGACCGGCTAGCCATGAAAGTCATCCATGAAGAAACATTACGAAATAGACGGAATGATATGAAACCTGTTTCTCGCGTGTTTATGAACGAATCAAATATTCAAAAGAATGAAAATATCCTCAATACCTAGGTCACTATACGGAACATATTTCCTATGAACCTGTGGCTATCCTATTCTAGCCTTAAAATACCCATGGGTACTACCCAGCCTATGGGCTGGTAGCCAAATTTCGGCCTATGGGCGGCCTATTGCACAGGTCTAGTGTTGATTGAAGATTGATTAGAGGTATCAGCAAGATGTGTTGGCTGTAATGTTGAAGGTATTCTCTACGTGGAGTACAGTTTAGCTTGGCAGGACTTGAAAATGAATAGAGAAGATAGAGACACGGTATGATTTGAATGACTTACTGAATTTACGTGTGTGTTTCCTCTCAAAATATATAGATTTGTGAGGCTTGAGCTCCTTTGGTATGGCTTATAAAAGACGTTGATGTATACTTGCTCTATTTAGCCTTTTCAAGCACTCTCTTTTAAATATTCTCTTTTAGATATTCTCTTTTAAATATTCTCTTTTAAATATTCTCTTCTAAGTATTCTTCTTTGAGTACTCTCTTTTAAGCACTCTCTTTTAGGCACTTTCTCTATTATATTAAACTCTATGATTTCCCATTTGTAGGCGGATATAGCGATAAAAATACAGTACTATACGTTGGCTTGCAAAGCGGCTATTTTTTCATTATAACCTCGTAATAATCGCTAGCAGAAGTGAAATAGCAAGGAAGATCTGTCGCTGGGTAAGAAAGTTTTGAAATAGCGTCCCGGTTCACTCCTGTGCAGGAAATTATTCTATGGACATAGTGTCTGACAGATATTATTTATGTACATGTCCGGTGAGACGTAAAATGACGAATAGGCAACAGCAAGCCATCAAACTAGACAATTCCGGTACAAAAGAAAACTACTCGAGCTACAGTTTCCGAGGTTATGTGGCCTTTGATCATACAAGAGAGAGGGAGGGATGTCGACTAATTAGGAGCTAGATGCGCTAAAAAAGCTCCAAGATTTTATTGTAGCCCCCGGCAAGACCCGGTATCTTGGTACACTTGTCGACGCATAATGACTTCGACGTTTATGGGTCGACCGGACCATAACTGGTGACAAATCTGCTTACCGCACCGGTCAGTTCTTAACTAAAGAGAATGATGTGTTTTTCCCTTCCGGAAAAGCCGGAGAAAAGAATGTGATTTATCAAAAAATCTATCGATTACATGATATACCTGAAATGGAACTAATGAACGACCCACCGGACCAAGATGAAGTGTATGATGTAGTTGTAGAATAGCAAGCAGAGAGGGACGGGCGTAAAAAGTACGACTTCAAAGCAAGTCTATAATCATAATGCATAATTTGTTCAAAATTCGGTTCTAGCTTGTGTTATAGACTGATCATCGCGGCAGAGGAGCCTGTTGAGACCTGGAGCCTCACTTATCGCCGAGTTGCATGCATTTTAGGAGATTCATATGATGTCCGAATCTACAGAAAAGCATGGATGGGCGCTACTCCCTATGGCTGAGAGTGTCGATCAGCGCTTTTTGCTAAAAGGAGAGTCAGTCCTTGCGGATACTATGTAGATGCCGGACAAAAGGACATTTCCCCGCGAGGAGAGTTGAAACATTTCGGCGCTAAAATGCCCGTTGTAGGATTGAATTAAGCCACCAATTGGGGAACTATCGTTTGCCACCCGAGTCTCAGCAGGCCAGGCTCATCTCGATCCCAATTTTCGTACCACGGATTGCCTCACGAACACTGTCCAGTGTGATCCCTAGGACCCTGGATCAACCGTCACATTCCATGTGACTTCCTACTTAGCATTGGGTCCTTGGGACGTTGAGTCGTTCATTTTTCGCTATTCTCCGCTCTGGCTGAACCAGTGATCGCCGATTGTTTGTTTGCCCGATCTATGATCACCCTTCTCGTGTCGTGGGCACCATCATGACTATGAAGGTCCAGATTTTCGACGCTTGGGCCCTGCCAGGCGTAATGCTAGGTAATAAGTAAGTCCGAGGTACATAGTAGATATACGTACGGAGCAGTATAGATGTCTAATGAATCACCACTGTAGCTCAACATAACCTCTCATGATGCAGCCATTAGGCAACTTAGGGCTAGGGAGGAAACACGGAGAAAGTCTCCGCTGTTCCGATCCGGGATGCTTTACATTGTAGTTCCATGCATCAAAGATGCAACTATTTTAACGTGCCTCAGGGTTGCCTTGGTTCATTACCCCAGGTCGAGGCAACAACGGCCTGTCCGTGGCAGGGCAGGGAATGCATTTCCGTTAGGTCCAGCCAGATGTGGCTGGCTGAATGGCTGCTATCAACCCACGATAGAGTGAGCGATTAGGGAGAACCATCCCCCTTTTTTGAAGCGCCACGGCCATAGTGGGTTCGCGTTAGGAGAAGATCTCCGATGTGCATTTACTGGAAAACGGGAAAGAGTGGATCTCTCCCAAATGGGCTGGCGGCAGGAAGATACTTCCTGATCCACTGCGCCTCCTCCCTAGCGAGCTGCAGGCTGCCTGTTTGAGATAATCGTGAAATAGGCCTTTCACAGTGGTGGATTACCGAGATACTGGGGTGGTCATTCCTAATAATAATTGCTGCGAGGAGAGCAACCAGTCTCTTCGATTGGCGGAAGGCTTCCGGTCTTTTGGCGGGTAATAGGAAATCCGGACAATAATATGGCATGCACTTCATCTTCCTCTTGGCAGCGCAAGTCATTATGCAGAGCAAAAACACAGACTCATCATCCGTATGGACTTTGTTTGGCACACTTGTCCGGCAATTCTTAGAGTGGACAGTTGGCAATCGTAGTGATCTGATCTGATCCGATCTGTCTGATCTGGAATATGTCCCCAAGACGCCAATGCAGACCGACAGTTCCAGTATTCCCATGTCGCCATCGCCATTCTGGGGCAAAGGATCTTTCTGAAAAATAGGCACCATGCACAGTCCGGCGAATAACAAATTCTCTTGGGTTCGTCCGGACACCATTCCAGGCAAGTAACGATTGAAACTCAGATACTAGTTGTCTCCACCACAGCTGGACCCACAATCCATGTTATGAAGCGCGTTGGCGTGCGGCTGAGGATGATGCACTGGCCTGAACTTGGAGGAATCCACAGCTCGAACCATCGGATGTCTTTGGACTAACATGATCGTTTGTGTTTCTCTGGTCCAACGAATGACTCGTAGACACAGAGACAGCCCCGCAGAGGAAGATGCTTTCCCAGAAGGGAAGGAGTATACCAAGTTGCCTGCTGTCGCCTAATGCATCAGGCATTATTACGCCGCGCGCTTTCTAAGAATGGACAAGGGCGTAGATCACATGCCAAATGTGGAATGGAGCGCGAGTCGTGAACATGACTCATGATTAAGTTGAAGCTTCTAACGCTCCATCTGAGGCTGACTTTTCCACCTGTCTGACTGGCCCTAGCGATCTAGGATGTGCGCTGTATGGGGCTATCCATCGGTTGAATATATTATCTCCTCGCTGGCAACAAGTTCCCTACCAAATTGGGGAAGAATTTGCTAACAAACGAAGCAGGCGGTATTCTGACGGTCGATGAATATAGAATTTATAGATAGAAGTAATTATCATGTTATAATTTGATACCAATGATTCTCAAATATCTCCAGGGACTGAATCTCTTTGCCTGGTGGCATTAATTGCCATAGAACGAAAATATCATGTCCAAACACTCTTCCAAGGGCTCCTTGCCCCCAACATCCAATCCTCCATCGCCAGCCATTCACTCCATCGCACCTCAGCCTTCCGGATCTCATCATCTGATGGACCAAGTAACGGCCGCAAGAATGGAGTTTGTTCATCCGGTAGTATATCGTAGGCCGCCTTGGCAGATGCCCACCCACCGCTTTTCGCTGCAAAGAGGTAATTCACCCGCTCTTGCTTATAGATGCAGCCCACTCCGGCTTCCCAATTATCGCCAAAAAAGGCCCGCAAATTAACCGGCGTATCCTGCGCCGTAACTATAAGACGGCGGATATAAGATCTCAACGAGACAAAAGAGATTTGCCCAGCCAGCTGTGGACTCGGTGTGGCGGCGACAACATTGGAAGGTCGGTGGAAGGGAAGACGGATGTTAAGGGCGGCAGCAATCGATTGGACAATGAGCGTATGTTGACTTTTGTGGACAAAGTAGAGTACACAGTGATTGGATTGCGAGAGCCATTCGGTAGGATCAATCTGGCCAAACTCGTCCTCACGAATGACTGACTCTTCCGGGTTAACCATTCCTAAGTCGATGGTCGTAGCAGGAAGCTCCCACCTGTCCGACGAATAATCAGCATCTTGCTTCATAGATCCTTAACCACAGCAACTCCACTGGTAGTACAGGCCAGACAGGTCTGATTTAATTGACTGGACAACCGAGAAGTGAGACGCCGCTGAGAGTCACTCATATAGATGGGGAGAAGGATAGTTAATAAATCAGCTGTGCACTTACATATCGTTTAGAGGGTGCAAAATCTTCCCAATGTTCTTTCAATGAATCTTGGATGCTCCTGAATCCTATATTTACGTGATACGCATGTAGAAATCAGAGAGGCTTGTCTATTTAAGCTGGGGGAGTCAAATGCGCCCTTATAGTCCAACCATCGGCTATGATGCCGACAAGAAGTCCGAAAGACGACAGTATAATGTCAGCAAAAGTACGATGTTGAAGATCAAGGGCAGGGCAATTTAGCCGCCCATAGTTTGCTGTGCGGATACTGATTGTGTATGTGAGAGGTGTTAAATAACAGAAATAGTTACAGAGTCCCTGGCCTTCAAGCAACTCATATGACTCAGTAATGGGCCATTTACGGCTGGACAAATGTTGGATGTGATACTGGAAACATGCTGTATCTAGAATAAGGCGTTTGGGTCACTACTCAAGAAGTTTTCATAGGTGTGACCTACAGAGTGTTGCCCAAAAATTATGTATGTATTTCCTGCATCCAATCGCCAATTCGCCAAACAGCAACGAAATACATATATGGTAGAATTTAACTAATTTAAAAGCTATTTCTACCACATTCCTGCCTGTTCTAGTAGAGGGAATGACTACAAATACATTCCTGCTCAGATATTGTGGCTGGCTTAAGTGGAGTTGGCAATTGGACACCTTGTTGGATCGTCCCTCTAGTTTCTATTAGTATGCCGCACGATGCCTGTAGTAGAATACGTACCTGTCCAAATATTGTGGCTGACTTAAGTGGAGTTGACAACTGGACTCCACGTTGGGTCGTGACCCGGAGTTAGCCCGCTAATCCCTAGGAGTATGCCACACCATGCCTGTACTATAACAACCCAGTGCATGATCCATCTTGCGATTTTGCTGATATTCAATTCAAAGGCGCGTTAATAGGCTCCTCTAAAAGTGGCGTCTCGGATTTTCCGATGCTAAGATAGCCGAACCATGATAAGGCAACGGCCCACATACGAATCAATTCCAGAAACATGCGTCCTCCCGTACACCTATCCTTGCAGTTTGGCTGTACTTCTTAGGTGCGATGCCCCCGGAGATTATTGACTGGCTGCAAAACGATCATCTCGCTTCCCCTAGCGTCACATTCGCTTTCTTACTGGTTATGCCAAAGCCCGAGACTAGACTTTGTTAGGAATTTATAGCCTCGCTTAACAAGCGTTTTGTAAGATCTATATTTTGAGTCACGTGTCGACATTGAACAGTTGCTCCACAATACCTATCTTTGTTTTGGATGTCCAAGAAAAATAATAAGATACTATTTTCCGGAAGTAGAGGGGTATGAGACTAGCTCAAAGTAAATTATCATCTGCCATGGGCATAATCGCGTGATGATGATACGCACTGGTTGGTGTCCCCAAAGCCCATTGGCAATTAACCTATCTGCTGCTACTATGTACATACCAAACCTTTTAATCCACCAATCACTGGTGTCATGTAAGTTATCTTACTCGCTATACCATGTCTTTATTAGGTGCCATATGCAATCACGGAGTCATGTAGGAGCTCTTTCCCAGTTGAATGTACTAGCATGGTTCATACCTGTGGGTCTACTGGGAGACACATGAAAGTGGAAATTCTACAACATACTGATCGGCAGCCTGGAAGGCAACTAACTGCAAGGATTGACCCGCTGGTTTAACCATTGCGCTCGGGGCACGTCCAGTGTTAGACCGTTTTGAGCGTGATGTGAGTCCGACTCAAAAGAGCAGCTGTCGTATATAGTAGCTGAGTGTAAATTTAAAATACAGAAGCAAGCTCCCAGCTAGGGGCCTGTGGACCTTCTTAAGAGTTTTACTCATCGCCATTTCTACTCTACGATTATTCCTTATCACTCGCTTCTGCCTAGTGCCTTACTTTGAAATTCTCCTTTTCTTGCCTGGCAAGGTATAATTATAAACACACCAGATAATACGACAAATACGATCTTTTGAACCGATCAGATCAATTAAGACGCATGGAGTTCTGCTCTCAGGTACTACGATTACATTCAAAGAGCAAAATCCGAATACGCTGACAGCTAGCTAGGCCTCCACAGCCGTGCAAGGCCACTGCGACAATTTCGCTTACCCTTACTTTGCCTTTATCTGCATAGATGCAAATGGGGTTATTCGCTTACAATACTCCCAGACTATAGACAATAGCTCTCAGGCATCCTTCTCGCCCATTTTAACAGAAACATTCCAAAGGGCACTTGAGATGTCTAAAGAAGGTTTGTCATACCAGCAGAGTCTATTATGACTGCTAGCGCTAAGCTTCTTCAATTAATAGAGCACTGGGTATCAACAGCAAATGGTCAATTAGCACCAGTGAGAGGTAACAGCTTACTACAGCCAGCAGCGGCTTATGAGCCATATGAGGAAGCCGGCGTCGGAATTGAGATGCACATAATGCAGCCAAAAAAGTCGACGGTTTCAGTTGCTCCGGCGGTTTCGCTGGTTGACCAACAGCCTTGGTATTACGCGAAACCTAATTTCCGACACTTCTGGAAAAGTGAAAATAGCGGAAATAATAGCTATAGGCTCGGGAATAAACGAGCTACTTTATTCGTTCGGGATCGAGATATCCTACGTCGGTACTATGAGAAGGCATTCGAAAACCTGCAGCAAATAAATTGCCGAACCATCGCGAAAGCCTATGTTAAGCTTGTGGATCCACGGAAGCAGTTTAACTACCCATATAATGGGCGAAAAGTTGTGGCAGGTAAAACCCAGCAGTACGACCCGGAAGTGACAAAGCCACCATGGTGGCCATCCGGGGTGAGACACCGAGAGCCCGACCATCTCTTCAAAGTTGGTGAGGAAACCTTAGCCCTTTGGTATACGGAGTAGCTGAAATAAGCAGAGCGTGTCAGGCTTTTGGTTCATATCCTATGCGAAATGAGCGCCGAAAAAAATATTACTGTCAAGAAATTGAAGGGGGCCGATAACCCAATTCGTCATCAGATTCTCCCAGTTAGCCGGTTGCATATTTTGGATGAGGTCTACCATGTTCGCCAGGAAGAGATAAACTTTTTGGAGGGATCGTCTGGTGAGCTACAGCATAAATTATGTCGTACTGGCTGACTGCAAACTAACAGATCTTACACAGATGGGCTAGCTCCGATCTCGGTTTGCAACGAGAACATGCCCCGAATGGCGACGTCCTCCTCTCAGAGTGGACAAAATATTCCCATCAAAGCTATTGACACTACGGTCCTGAACAGTATGCCTGCTAAGAGCTGGCCAGGTACCCCTCCTGTACATGTTTCCCCCACATTATTGACATCTACATGTCAATTTCACGCCAATAGTACAGAGGACTTCAATCACAATAGTCAGAAAATCCTATATACGCTCCAGGCGACATCACAGGTTCCATCGAGCTTTGACTCGCCAACATCGGTATTGATGCCGAGGGGAGTGAAGAGAAAATGTGAGACTTGCCCAATCGACAAAATATCTGGCCTCGTCATGCTTCCACAGTACTCTGATGTTTCAGGAACGACGGGGCCTCCGCAGTTCCGGAACGAACCTCACGATTCTTCTTATGATTTCTTGATCTAGGACGTCACGGTGCTGAGACTCCTACAATGGGTGTATGAACGTGATCGGCGGAAAACCTGTCCTTCTTCGTTGGCTACTTCCGCTGTTGAACATGGCGTATCGAGCTACGAATGCTCGATGTTATCCACTTGTCTGAATTTTTCTTCTGTACATTCAAGTGACGAATATGGACGACATATTCGTACTGCACGCTGGTTGTTCAGATCTTTTCGACTGAACTAGTTGGTCTGAAATACGGATTACCGTCATTATGAACAATGAGAACAAGCAAACCAAGATGATGGTCAAGTTTCTCGACTGCCACCTAGGAATAGTATACTTAGGGATTGGCTGTGGCATAACAGTGGATGTTATGTATTGTAATGGGGATGAGCTCCACTGGGGATGTTCCTGTCTTGGTGCCTGAGGCAGCAGATACCTGTCGGTGGCAGGATCTGACATTATCATATTACAAGATAGGATGGTTTGGACTCGATAAGCCCCAGCCGGGATGTGTGTTGAGAAAGGTTTCCATTTCCGAAGGGAAATTTCTTGTGGCGGAGGAAGGTTTCAGCGAGAGAACATAATCCTCTATTGCTATAGTTATAACCCGACGATCAAACTACACAAAGCAACTTTTCGATCTTTCCAGCAAGTTTATAATCATTCATGGCATCGATGAGAATAAGTACAGTTATGTAAAGAGAAGCTTACAGTACTATGGATTTACTATAAAATCTGTATATAGACTTCTAGACAGAGATATAGAAGCTTACGGAATTATATTTACTCTTGAGTATTTTATGACCTTTATAGTCTGAAAATTTTCGAATTTTCAATGTAAATAAGCAGACTTTTAAGAATTGCCCCTCTACGGCTGAGAGAAATAAGAACATCGATCTTTTCGAACAATACTTCGGTTTCTGGAGCGACTATCCCCGGCCCTCACCGACGCACAATTGTCGAAATCCATTCAAACCTAGCGTCTTTTACCAGGGATAGGGGAAGCTGAACTGAACCTGACAGCAAGTATGCAATGCTTTTAGCTCCTCCAAGGTCCCAGTGCTTTCCTGAGATGTAGAATTTCTCGCACCTGGAAGCATCTACCTCAATGATTTAGCCTATATTGAGCTGGAGTTAAGTGTCAGACCCCGCTGGAAAAATACGAAGTGATATCAATCATTGCAAAGGTTTTGCTCAATTGGGTGAACTTGAACATCGAGTCCTTTATCGTGTCCCGTACGCTCAGTGAGGTCGATGAATACTCCCTCTAACAAACGCTTGGGTTTGAAAGGGGTCTCTGAGACCTTATTGTTTCAGCGATTTGAGAAATCTGTCACTAACAAAGTTCGTTTTTGACCCCGAGATCCCGCATCGTATTGGTTTAGGCGTCGGTGGAGAAGCGAGCACTGGTCGTCGGGGCTCGATTGGAAATATTGCGAATGGGGCTCTACTCTGTCTGACATACATACGATTTTCATCATATACCCTTCTAGCAAGCTCCATTTCAGACGCATTGAATTCTCTCTTTGGTTCATCCATTATGTAACGAATCAATATGGCTTTTCTCTTAGAATGGTAAGATTGATGTCGCTAACCGCCACGGTCAGGCCTGCATCTAAACTTGAATGAGCGAGTTCATTTCAAGTTAGAGCTTCGCAGGCGTGTACTCCAGAAACCCAGTGAGGGACTTTAGGATATAAGATGTATGTATCAAAGGCCTCCCTGGTGGTGCTATCTTTATGATGACTGGAATATCCTAGGATTGACGAGTTGAATAAAATGTCAAGATGTGTGGCGGGCGGGCGGTTTGACAATATTTAAGTGAAGAGGGGTATCGGCTATGCAGTCTTTCTTTTCCAGCCCCCTGTGCCAAAAGGGCTTCATGTACTAGTACTCCTCTATATTACCCAATCAATGCCGCTCGGGTGAATTGGCCAGGGAAAGAATTGCGTGTCTGCAGTAAGCATGGCTTATTCTGAATCAAATGATTTTTTCAATATATGCTCCTTTCCAGGAGCATCTAGTACATACGACCATAGGGTGTGGAGAACAGGGCTTCCCGTCCGCTCAGCCGTACTTAAGCTACATACTAAACGCAGTCAATAACCAAAGAGCCCTGGATCTTAAATTAGGGTTAGTTTCTGTGTTAGGGTGAGTGTCGGTGATATGGGTGAGAATTCTAGAGACTAGGGTGAGAGAGGTGAGAATACCTACTGTAGTATATTGTGTTCTCCTAATCTACTGTAATAGTAGAAAAGAAAAGCCTAAGGGCGTAAGTTTAGTCTGCTATTCCTGAATTTATTTTTCCTTATCTACTTGACTGAAGATGTACCCAGAAGAAATATAAAAGAAGCTGGACAAAAGGAAAATATATGCCGTATTATGTAGTTTACCTATGAGTATTAGAACGTATGAGAATAAGTGATTAATACTATCTACTATAAGTAACTTGCTCTAGCTATACTCTACAACTATAAGAATATAGTGTTAAACTAGGCACTATAGATA